>JAUMGZ010215237.1:0-11748 GCA_032359645.1 Pododesmus macrochisma | reverse complement strand
AATTCCTTAAACGTAGCTATGATCCTCTTATAGTGAGACGCACTACATGCCTAGTATTGGGTCCATTTACCGCCTCTCACTGGCATAGACTTTGGCATTGCACACCTTCTAACAATACTACTGGGACTCAATGAAGGGCTTCAATTGAAAGCTCCCTATAACGAGAAGGCTGGGTCCTGATATCTGTCCTTCTGGTTGTTAGTTGGACTTCGCGCTGTTTTTTTTATGTCTAAGCTCAAGTTACGGAACCTATATTTATATGACATATAAATGTCTTTACGGCGATCTCACCTTTCAAGTTATCGTAATAAAAAAGATAACTCTTGCTATACAAAGTAAGATACTTGCGGATGCTGGTACTTCAACGATAGGTGGCCACGCATACGGCTCCCTGCGTTGGTTTTAAAACTAATACCTACTTGTTGTTTTACCCTAAATTACCTGCATATCTGATTTTGTTTCCAATTAGACATTATTATACGTGTTCACAAACATGTCTTTATTTTTAACATACACTGCTGAGTGCGATATCGTTTAGTCTTCTACGTTAGTTTTACGCTTTGCTTGTTCTTTCTATTGGGTGTAGGTTCCCTTTCAAGACATCTTTATTATACGCTGTATTGAATGTTTCGAATGTAGTAGACCTTTTTGCAAAGAATTGTCGCAATTCGTAAGACTTGAACTGTTATGTCATATCGTATATCATCTATTTGCATAAGATACATGAAATAGTTTGAATATCATCGACCTGTGTAACTTGTGCATGGGATGGTTTCCATGTTTTAATTGAATAGTGTCGGTCTTTCAACTATTGATCCACAAATCTTCTTTATTTTTTCTATTCCAGGGACATATTCCTTCAACACTACGAGTTATGTCCAGACAAAACCTATGACTTTGAAATACTCGCACTGCGCATGCGAACAAGCAGTAAACGGACTTTTGACTCGGACAACATAAGCTTTTTGTGTCGGAGGACAAGACCAGAGTACGGTACCAATGCATTCCGGCCGGTAAAGCGAGAACTTCTCATCAGTGATACATTTGAATATCGCATGTCATACACATTCATGGAATGTTGGGTAGAGTTAGAGGTACCACTGTATGAATGTCCAGACCCGTTCGAAGATATCATCATGAAAACCGACACTAATCTAGTAATAGTATCCACCTCGAAGATAATTGAAAAAAGTAAAATCAGACGAAAAAAAGATGAGGTTAGTTATTTTAACGTAGATTTAAACCATATTTAGTGTACATAATATAAACACAATATATTATGTATATTATTTAGAGATGTGTAGCATATTTCGTATTGTATGAATATCAAGTAAATACTTATAAAATAATTACATTTACTATCATTTACTATGGTTATGTGTTAAACTATGTAATGCATTATGTTTCTCAATGAAGAGTCGTGTCTTTGGATGTAAGATTTACATGTAGGTTGTTGGAATACCTTTGAACGGAACTGTGCCCTACTTGCGGCATTTTTTTGTTTGTTGCATTGTCACGTCTTACACACTCATTTTATGGATAGACTCACTACATGCCTAATATTGTGTCATCTGCTCATCTTACTGGTATAGCCATTGCCATTACACACTTGCATAATTTACAGAATCATCTTGGAGAAATATTGTGGACATGCTTTGTGGATATTGATTTGACTAAGATGAACTCCTTCTGTCTTGTCACTGTGCCAAAGAAGGAATATTTTCCTCGTAGAAACCAGGAATCTATACATTTCAAGTCGGAGGTAGATCCATATATCCAAGTCATAATACCAGCCAAGACGTTTGATGATCAGGGCAAATACTCCGTTTCACTAGAGGTAAACTTTGTTAATTAGTATTTATTCTGCTATTCTGAAGTAAGTCTAATCCAAAATTGCAACCTCAAATGGACCACATTTAAATATAATTTCGATAAGAGGAAAAAGCAATTCCCGGTGTAAGAGAACCTTGTCCATGACTCAATGCCCAGCTAAGAATCCACCTTTATCAGCAAACGCCCAGGGACATTTTTTAGTTTGGATATGCAAAACCTAGATAAATCAAAGCTAGGAAGGGATTCATTTTGCCTTGAATTCTGAAGATGTCCTTGTGGGACCTGTGAACTCGGTGTCAAATTGCAGTCCGAAACATACCTTTTGTAAAACATTCAAATACACGGACTGAAAAAAGAATGTGCGCGTTAATGACACAAAACAAGCTGTGACAAACTTTACAACAACAACAAAACTTAATGTAATGGTTTATAATACACAGTGTTCAAACTCTGAACCAGTACACGTAACAACATTTTAATATTTTTACAGTCAGTGTGAATTGATACTATAACCTTTGCATTTCTACCGATACCTACTGAACTTTATTTTTCAATAAGTTCAGTGAAACACGCGAGAATTGGAGCGGTGCGCAGTAATACAACGTAACCGCGTCACTACTGAAGTTTTGATCTTCTTTCGCGTAATGTTTGTTTAAAAAGTACATAGACGTGCGTTAAAATGCAATCTATTGATAACATTTTATGTTGTTATTTTTAACAAAGACGATATAAATTATGTTGATTATTATATTTTATGTGAAAAAATTAAGAATAAAAGATACTCAGTGGAAACTCTTTTGTTTACTTGTTGACGGGTAAATTCGCGGGAATTAGTAACGTCACATGGCGGCTCTTTCAAAAGTCTACCGAAACCAAACGATGTTGTTCAATTTGACCACCGTGAGTATCCTAATGTATGATTTAAAAAAAATAATACGTAAAGATATAAAGATATAACAGTAAATATTAGTATTAAATTGTCTTTCGCGTTCCATTCCAAATATCCATATCCTACTGAACTTTTTCCTTTGATAAAACCACCAGAAATAATATTTATTTCTTAAATGTAACTTACGTCAACAATTTCCTTTCTTGAGCAATAAAAATTGCCCATAAATTAATGAATGAAAGTATATATATATAAATTAGATTCCAACCGCATTTGTAACGCAATAAGAAAATCCTACAACATTGAATTATATCACATATCACGTGACAGATTGACCCAGAACCTAACATATAATGACTTGTTGTTAAGTCACCTGTAATACGTTACACTTTCTGTCGTTTTACACAGGTAATGCCATGTCCTATGTATGATGAGAAGTATTACAAAGACATTTATTCAGTATCACATTTTTATGACTTATCACATGCAAAACACGAGCAACCTCAACACGAGTGTGAGCTGCGAATGCCTTTGCCACAGGATTACGGAGCAGAAGGCAACATGTGCCTATTAGGAGCAGATTTGGACAGTGAATACTACTTACGTTTGGGCGAGGAAGATGAAACTGACGAGGAAATGCTGAAACATTGGACAATTGTTGGAAAACAGGACGACGTCCCAGGAAACTCGATTAAATTCCCTGTGGACCATTTTTCAATGTATGTTTTATTTTGTGAATTATTTTTGAATTAACAAATTATTTTAACACCCGTGAGCAGGGAAAACGTGTCAGATAAAAAAAAAACACGTCACCTCAAATGTCATGACGGGAAATTGTTGGAAAACGAATATGTTGAAGAAATCAACTTTGTAATGAACATATATATGATATTTAAAAAGCGTTATTTAAAAAAAAAAAATGCCAAATTTTCGGAGCAACCCGCTCCTTTGTCAAGGCGGACAATATGAAGAAAAAAACAACATAAAACTAATACATATTTACAAGACAATACAAATTAAACACGTATAAAAGTGCAGGATAAACTACCTGTCTACATCTCGGTGTCCTGTGTTGTTAACAGTCGCTTTTGAAATGCGACCGTTGATGGTTATCTTGCTACATGTATGCACATATTGGAGCGCCATCTATCTGGGGTAATTAAAAATCGATTAGCTGCTGAATCTGGTGTGAAAAAAAGATGGGATAACTGGATTGGAGTCCGAAAATAAAATGTTTACCGCTCGTTCATTCCAATTGGATATGTACTGTGGAGCTGTTGGACCCAAAATCGTTCTTTTGAGATCCGCGTCATGTCGTCCCATGTGATATTGTGATCGATGGCTATCACAGACATGTTGCGTGATGTGTGATTTGGAAGGTTGAAATGTCTTGCGACGGGAAGGTCATTTCTCTTCAGAGTAATCGATGATCGGTGATTATTAATTCTGATGTTAAGTGGGTTTTTTGTTTCACCCACATATTGTATCTCACAGAGGCTGCATGTGATAAGGTAAATCGCATTCCTAGATTTGCAGCTGAGTCTCTGTAAGATACGGAGGTGTTTACATGTGATAGTGCTTCTGAACCTCCCTCTGGACATAACTTGCAGCGTTTATTGGTGCACCTTTTTGTAGGTACCCTCTATTGTTTCTTGGTGTGTTGGTAGTATTCCCCTGACTAAGTAATCCCTTAAGTTTTTGGGCCTCCTATATGCTATAATTGGTTCTTCTTTGAATATTTCTTTGAGTGTAGTGCATGACTCAATCATTGACCAGTGTTTTCTGATAATTTTGTTTAGGGCAGGCATTTGTGGATGGTATGTCACTATACATGGTGTTCTATTGTTCTGTTTGTGTGTGTTGTATGTCAAAAGTGAAGCTCTGTCTTAAAGTTTAACTTTATCGATTTCCTGGTCTATGATTTCTCCCTTGTATCCTCCTCTACATTCTTGTTGGTGGCGGAGCTCCGTGCATCTTTTATTAAAATTGTAATCGTCCTAGACGATACGTCTGATTCGAAGAGCCTGAGAGTATGGAATGCCTCTAGTAGTATGGGGAGGGTGACAGCTAGATAGACTAAGATATTGGTGCTTATCTGTTGGTTTGCAGTGTAAGTCTGTTGATATATTGCTGTCTTTCAAGGTTGATGTCGTGTCGAGAAAGATATTACTTTTGTTAAATATTTCTGCTGTAAATTTTATTGTTGGATGGAATAGATTAGCATGTGAGATAAATTTATCTAGTTCTGTTTTACTGCATGTCCATTTCATTTCGATGTCATCGATAAAGAGGAGCCAGCTGAGTGGTTTGTAGTTCACTGTTTGTAGTGACTGGTTCTGTAGGTAGCCCATGAATATGTTCGCGTAGGAGGGAGCTATCTTTGTGCCCATAGCAGTACCACTTATTTGTATGTAGTGTTGTTTATCAAATACAAAGTTATTTAATGTCAGAACTAGTTTCAGAAGTTGAACCAAGCATTCAGTGGATTGGTGTTGATGTTGTCTAGAGTCCCAAGCTTCCTTGCAGGCTTTAATGCCACCGTCATGCGGAATGTTTGTGTAAAGAGATACCGCCTCCGGAGAAACTAATAGTGCATGTGCTGGTAGGTCCGTACACGGTGTTTTTGAAAGGTAGTCCGTTGTGTCTTTGATATGAGATGGTAAATTCACAACTAGAGGTCTAAGATGGTGATCGGTGAATTCTGATGTTTTTTTCCGTTAGGTGACCAATACTATTGATAATAGGTCTTCCTGGATTGCCTGGTTTGTGTATTTTTGGGAGCAGGTAGAATGTTCCCAGCTTTGGTGAACATGGTTTTAGATATATCGCGGTCTCTTCATCTATCTCTCCATACTCCTCCATGTTATTAAGGGTGTTTTGTATTAATTTGCAATGTTCTTGCGTCAGGTCTCTGCCCGTCTTTTGTAGAATGCGTCATTAGAAAGTTGTCGTTGGGCTTCGAAAATGTAGTCTTCACGATTCATTACAACTTCTGCAACTACTATATATATCTATATATATATAAACTAGGCTAAAGTGAAATGGTCTAACAATGAAGCAATTAATGGGGCTAGAAAGACTCAGCATATTATACATATGTACACAAATACACACACACACACACATACATATATATATATATATTAAAGTCAAATTCCGGTACCGAGCCGGGATCGAACTCACAAAGCCTTTGGCCGACGTCGCCTAGCAAAGCAATGACCCGCACGTTTAACCACACGACCACCGCAACAACCCCAAAAAAGGTTGTGCAAATGTTTATATATATATATGTGCAAAGGTTGTGTATATATATACATTAACGAAAGGGTTGCATGTATTAAGTTACCAGATGTAGGTACCTCCACCGGTGATTTAGGTTATTTGTCCTTTAAAGGTTAAAAACAGGATGAGTTGAATCAACAGAAGTAAGGTAATGCACTTTTTCATAAACCTATTTCGGGTGGTATTAACCATTTTGGCTGCAACCCTCTTTGGCGATAGTTGTCGTTGTTTGAACTACCAAAATAACTTTTAGTTTTTGGTCTGTTCATAGGTATATATCGCTGCATAATAAAATTATTGACAAACTCTATGGAAATCAACCTAATCCTTGTCATTATGTATTTTCATCTTTTGGGCAGTTAAAGCACGGAAACCAATTAACCAATGATAATTTAGTAACCTCGTTAATATGTGTCAATATGCACGCATCGACTTGAGTCCGAGTTCTGTCTGCACGTGTGTGCATATTAAGTTTGTAGAAAACAGACCATATCGAGGGCAGTTAGAACACGAAAGCCAATTGACCAATTGAAATATTAATAACCTGATTGATATGTGTAAATAAACCCGCATCTCATTGGCTGATGTGTCTGACATGTTTGATTTATCCATTAAAAACTTTAACATCATAATATTTTTATTAAATTTTAAGTGTACCATGCATCAATAGCTTAAAGTCATTAAACCGTATATAGGGGAATAATATATGAAGTCTTATTGACTTAGAAATTTAAAACAATATTTCACATGCAAATGAAGAAGATAATCCAGATCGTCGGAAAAGAAGGAAACACATTGAAAATAAAGTAAAAGGTAATTCATTCTGTTCTTTCCGCGCTTCATTGTTTGACGCAGTAATAGTTTTTTTTATTAATGTCTCTCGTTCTGTTGATTCTATTCATACTGTTTTCTGTCCATTGTTTGTTATGACAGTGTGATACACACACCTGGTACTTTTTACAGTTGTCTATTTGCAATACAGGCAGGTGTTAACAAATTAGTTTGACGTTTGCGTTTCTATGTGTAACTCCACAGTGTAAAGACACGTGATTCATTGCACTTCTATAAAAGTATATTTATTTTCAAACTTCAACTTAAAAATCTTTTATCGTTATAGCTCTAGTTGTAAAACGTTGCTGACGCTTTGACTGCAAAGACACGGATTCTCCGAAAGAATACAATATGTCCATTGTATTACCATTCGCCGATGTATCTACTTTGAATATTATGGTTGGGCAAATGTTCAGACGAAACGGAACACAGCACCAACATCTAAATGGCAAATGCATAGATACACCACAAGGCAATATTTACATCACGGTTCTAAATATGTGCAATCCTCAACAAAATTTTAGAATTTGGAAAAATTCGACTCACTATTTTGATTCTTCTGAATAAGAGCAAAAGCTCAAGTTACTGCATATTCATTTTGATACTTAGAACGTAGAATGAAAAATAGTTACTTCTAGTCGTTCACCCGGGACCAGAAAAAAATAAGGATATCTGACCAAAAAATTGACATCCACCAAAATATAGGAAAAATGCGGATTGAAAGCTCTGAATGCTGAAATTTAACTTTAAAAGGAACATATATTTATGAAAAACATATAAAGCAGCAAGAAAGCCATCTGTGCGAGTGAGACCAACCATGCATCCAAGAAAGCCATCTGTACGAGTGAGACCAACCATGCATCCAAGAAAGCCATCTGTACGTATGACGCCAACCATGCATCCAAGAAAATCATCTGTACGAGTGAGACCGACCATTAATCCAATATTACATTCTAATAGTTGGCCTCCTTTGTTCAATCGTCGAAAACTGAGGTAAAAACAAATACAAGATATATTTGTACCGTGAAAATCATGATTAGACGATTATTGAGTGAAAAAACAGCAATTGAATACTGTGCAATGTTTGCGCGTACTATAAGGTTACACTAAATTTGATGATAATATTTTAACAATAAATTTTTACGTAGATTTTGATAACATTTTTGTGATTATTAATTTCAAAATGTGCATTAACAGTTATACAGGAGGTTTTGTTTTAAAGATTCGTTGCAATTGTATGTTTACTAGCTGACATATTATGCTGCCGCCAACTCTGGTTGGTGTTATCGAACTCAGTTTAAGCATTAATTGGTTGTTGGTTGTTTCATAATGAGATATGATATATTGGACGACATCTCTCGCACAAAAGGTTTTTCCCTGATTTATGCATTTCACATCTTTAGATGTAACGTACGAGTTTCAAAAGTTTCAAGTTGGTAGTTGGTCATAAACCCGCCGTACAGAAAAACAACAGCAGCGAGGAAATTGTCTGTGTGAGTGGACCTACCGTAAAATTCACGAATACAATCAAAAGCGTTTTACAAACGGTCGTACAAGAGCAAGCAAAATGATTTAATTTTTGTTCATTGGCGTCGATTTGTTAGGCAGAATACATTGAGACATGGTCAATGAATAATACTTAACGGTTATAGAGACATGGCGCTTATGTCGCTAAGTGGAGACAGTGCATTTTATTGATGCCATTTTTATCTTTGCTGTTAAGAATGTTCATTCTATTTTTACTGCTTTGCTTGCAACATACTGTTGATGCTTCTATTCATATCCTGTTATTAGTTTTTCAATGAATTTTTTTTTTCTAAACTTCCACTTTTTTAATCTAGAACTCGAGATTGCCCTGGGCGACACAGTTTAGGGCCGAAATGGCTCTTTTGAATAGGAAGTTGTGATGTTTCGTTTTCAGTTAATTATTGAATTTTTTGTTATTTTATTCTGCGTGCGTCCCTCGTTTTCCTTTTATTTGCCCATGTCTTTGGACTTATGTTTTTTGAATATCGTCTTGGCTTTGCTTATTTACTTCTTCAACATAACCACTCGGCTCTTTTGGTAAACTATTCATTCAACCCATCGTCTCTTCGTTATTGAACTATTCATTCATTCCCTTTTTTCGTTAATTCTTTTGATAACATTATTTTTAAATTACATTTTATTACATCAAAACTTCTTCTGTTTTTCTTCTAATTAAAATAAAAAGAGGTCCATTGCACCTAAACATGTATCTGGTTCAACCAACAGCACTAACGTTTCATATGGGAATAAAGTGCATACAACAATTGACTTACTTAGAACTATGTTTTATTGTATTGTCTTGTTGTCAAATGCGCAAATCACTCCGTAAACGGTTAAAACACACGTACATAGTAACACATTAGTAGTTGGTAGCACACAAATTGAACGTAATTAAGCAGCCCTAAGCAGACAACATATGATTGACTAGTAGGAGCCACACAGAGTTAAGTTCACCGATGAACAATTAATGTGCTCGCAGAAACACAAGAACAACAAGAAAGCAAACTAAAACTTCAAGAATGGAGAGCAAACACTGCAGTAATATATCCGGGAAAAGCTAAAAATAGATTACTAAGTTATTACTATTGAACTCGGTCCAACTAGCAATCTGCATAAAAAAGCAGACTGGAGGATTGTTATGACGTCCTTGTAATGTCTTGTTTTCTTTTTGGTGTTGAATTCTTTGATGTGGCTGTGTTTGGCCTGTCAATGTCTTTCGTTTTTTGATGTTTCAACTAATCTTACTTATTGGCGTTTCCTTTGGCCGCCAGTCCCTCTGAATAATTCAGATATCATTCTTCCTAAATTTGAGAATACCATTGGACCTTATACTACATGCCGACGTTCTTTCTCATTTAACTCTGAAATAATTGTACAAAAGAATTGCATTAGGGACATGCATAATTTTGAGATTCTAAAGCAGTAAACGCAATCTAAAGTCGAAATTTCGAAGGTCATGTACTTCAACATGTTCCTGGTGATTCGGTTTAGTATTTTAATTCTTCTTGGTGACTAAAGTAAGAATAATATAATTGGCATTTATAGTTTGAATAAATATTGTAATAGGATCATATACTTTTAGACACCACTTAAAAAGGTCTCTCTCTCTCTCTCTCTGTCTGTCTGTCTCTCTCTCTCTCTCTCTCTCTCTCTCTCTCTCCCTCTCTTGGAATTGCGGAGCCTCTGGATACATTCTGCGTAACGAATAAAGAAATGGGTCTTATAGTAGTGTGAGCACAATAAGTGTCGGAATTCGAATAATCTGCTGGAAAACCTGACCACCGAATTCTACAAATATGTAGTTCAGACTTGTAACAACATCGTCTTCAGAGTTTTTTTTGTTTAGTGCGTGCGAAACGTTATGGGTAACATCATATCTTGTAAAGAATTGTTTCAGAACTGCGCTTGTTTTTTTTAACATAAAGGCACGACATTTGAGATAAATTGGTTTAGTAGTATAAAGCGTGAAGAGGGGATGGTATGACATGGGTGAAAGCAAGATTGTGAATTTAGACTCTAAATGCGGCCTTTATATTCCCATTGCCCACGTCTGATTCACTCCACTGTGGCTAAATATGCGACATCACGATATGACTACAGACCACCTTTTATGTTATTGAATATTAAAACAAGAACTTTTGAAACGTGTTTGATAGGACATGTTTAAAGTGACATATGCATTAACAAATAGTAATTTCTACTTGAATGCTATTCTTTATCATAAAAAGTTAGTAACTTTTTGTTAATTAAACCTGAAGCTCGTATATCTTCACAAAGTTACCAAAGTAACAACAATTTATAATTCGGGGCTAATAATTAATGATTGACAGACGTTGATTTTGAACTTGCGATTAACGTTTCCGTACCAAACAAGGAAAACATCCCCAAATCGTCTTCATGTGGTTATTGCTCGGGGTAAATATTTTGACAGTGTTGTTTTTTTTGTTTTTAAGTTATCGGGCAGAGTTCATTCAGTGATATATAATGTAGGTGTATCGGGTTGCGATTTTACCTGTGCTTAGAAGTAATGAATTATGGCAGGGCTTTATAGACATGTGCTAGGTTTGCACGAAAATTACAGTCCGGTGAAGTGGTATTTGTGCTATTTTTTTTTTTTAAAACTATACCGCTGTCAACCTAACTTCGTCTGCATACTTTTGAAGGAAAATGGCAGATCAGGAGGCGGATCTTCATCAATCCTTCATATTTTGCTGGCTTAAAACCTGGTATCTAAATATATCATTGTATAGTAGATCATCTAATTATAATGCCATTATAAATATTTCGTTATGTTTTAGCAATTGTTTTCATCTTAATAATGAATAGCGGAGTACATAAGTCACTTTCAGGAATAAGCAATGTACTTTTAATTGTATTGAGAAAATTCCAATAAGTTTTTAAATCAGCACTATATTGCCAATTTGTTGCAAGCACTTTAGTCCTAAATGATACTTTAGTACTGTTTAATCCAGATAGGTGTTTAGGCACAATGTACCTTTTGTTTTTAAATATATAGTTTTGTTTTTATCTTTTCGACAAACAGTTTTTACTCTGTGTGTGTTAAACCTAAATTATGCTAAATCAATATTTATCATTTCTACGAACGTTATAACATTTATTATTATTGCATTAAGAATATCAAAAAGCAATATTTCTTGTATCTGATAGTTGTGAACTTGATATTCCCTCTCATGTGACGTCAAACGGCATCGCTGTAGTTAAAGTTTGAAATTTGCTTTTTTGTGTTTTTGTTAGCGTCCCTGTTTTTATTGGTTCGCCCGTGTTCATGAACTTTATTACAGAATTGCGTCTTCCTTTCTTCTTCTTCTTCTTCTTCTTCTTCTTCTTCTTCTTCTTCTTCTTCTTCTTCTTCTTCTTCTTCTTCT
>JAUMGZ010215226.1:0-11748 GCA_032359645.1 Pododesmus macrochisma | reverse complement strand
TGTCTGAAAATAGTTCCCTGGACGACTTATGTCTGAAAGAAGATCCCTAAACGATGACTTATGTCTGAAAATAGTTCCCTGGACGACTTATGTCTGAAAGAAGATCCCTAAACGATGACTTATGTCTGAAAATAGTTCACTTAGCGATTAATGACTAAAAATAGTCCGCTGGACGACTTATGTCTGAATGAAGATCCCTAACCGACCTAATGTCTGAAAGTAATTCCCTGAAATAATTCTGTCTGAAATTAGATCCCTCGACGACTGATGCCTAAAAGTAGTTCCCTTGACGACGTATATCTGAAAGAAGTTCTCTGAGCGACCTATGTCTGAAAGTAGTTTTCTGGACGACTTATGTCTTTACGAAGATCCCTGAACAACAACTTATGTCTGAAAGTAGTTCTCTGGACGACTTATGTCTGAACGAAGATCCCTGAACAACAACTTATGTATGAAAGTAGTTCTCTGGACGACTTATGTCTTTACGAAGATCCCTGAACAACAACTTATGTATGAAAGTAGTTCCCTGGACGATAAGAGTGATTTTTTATTATTTTTTCGTTGCATATAAGTTGAGTACCGATCTTGGTGACGTTGATAAACAGAGGATCGAAACCAGACTGGACTTACAGAACTATTGACGTTCGTGTATGTCGTATCGTGCGTGTAGTAACAATAACAATACGAAAGCTTTATTTTGATTCGGTATATAACAAACATATATAATGACAATGACATTGACAAATTATATAACAAAGAACTCGATATTGCAGCGCAGAAAAAATATAATTTACAATTAAATGCATTCTTTTTCACATACATGGAAATACATAATTTAAACATGGGCTGGTGTTTTAACCTAATGAAACTCAAAGTGAAACCTTTTTTGTGTTTTGTTATTTAACAAACTTACTCTGATACAACTGCCAATTTGAAGCCATCATTTTTTAGTTTTTTAAGAATGTGGTCAATATCCGGAAATGATTTAATCTCTCGACTTCCGGCGTCAAACACCTTGCCATCTCTGAAAACAAAACAAAGGTAAAGTTGAAAAAAACAAATGAACATATCTACAATTTGTTAGATATTTTAAATAACACATAATAATAAAAGAAGTTAGATTAAATTACAAAAATGTTTGTAGTCAGAATGAATTGTTACTCATTCCAGCTAGAACTTAGATAAAAAGGAACCTCTCTGTCCATACAAGATCTATGTTGACCTTGTAATGTGACAACGTTATATTTCACAAAAATACGTAGGATTCTTAAGACTATTTTGTGTGTGTGTTCAAATGTCGCCGTGTCCATGTCGACGAAAACACGTGTTCGGAGATCAATACCCATAACACCCCATTTTACAGGGTTTTTTTCAGGGAAAGTTTTTTTTCTTCATATTATAAACTTAGGTTTGAAAAGAAACAAAGGTTTTTGAAATAAGTCAATATTTTAAGAAATGTGCAACCTTTAATGCACACTTTAAGAACATTAGCAGGAAAGTCAACCTCCGTTTTGATCGTACAAACGTTAATATTAACATACAAACGAAGATATCTTAGTTCCTACGTTGATAGGTATACTACTCTTAGACCCAGTGCTCTATTAGTTTTAATTTGTTTCTTAAAAACTTCAATTTAGCCATAGCGCATGTATAAAATTATATAATTAACATACAATTTCAATGCATTATATATTTTTAAGAACATTTTCAAACCTATAGACTCAACTTTGTAAGAAATGCGATTAAATTAGATAATTTCTGTGTATAATTATAAATTTCTTTCCATCTTTATACAACTGTGTCGTTTATTTATGGAGCAGTTTAATGGTTAGTTACAACCTCAATGACTACATATAATTGATATACTGGGTGTTTGATACGCCATTATCGTTACCTTCGCGTGTCGATGCACGTGCAGAAATATTCCCTCTCAGAAACATTACAATTGCAGTAGTGTATATAACGTTCACGAAACTGATTTAATGCACGCGTGAAGAAAGTAGGTTAATGAAAACCTCGTGTTGAATGGTGCAATTATTGTACATGCCATATATCAACACCCATTGAATATGTAGTCATGATACTGTAAAAGTTTATTTAAAGTTATTTAAGGTTGATGTTACACCTTGTGTCGGTGTAACTAGTAACAGGATGACCTATAAATGAGTTAAAAGGACGCTAAACCCCAATAAACAAACAAATAAACAAACTACTAACACACACAAGTCATTAAGCCATGACGCAAAATGGAGCAGGTTCATGGACAAAAAAAACCTGTAGGATAAAAGTATATATTACTCCTGAGTGTTTGTGTGTGAAGTTTCTCGCGATCGTGTGCGAGGTTTACCGAGTTTAGGAAAAAACCAATCGCAGTTCGAGTGTTGCTATATCTCTGTGTTACACAAACAAAGTTTAATGCTTTAATTGATAGGGATGTCCTGTCTAAAAATTGTTATCCTTGAAACAGCCTGACCGTAAACAGCTGCAGCCGCTGTATCTTTAACGGACTTTTTTCCCTTTGCTTTTCAAGGTCAGCTCTCTTTAATTCATGGTTCCCCACAATTAGCAATACATGTAGACCACCACTTGTGTTTAATTTCAAAGATGGCATATTTTTTCGATTGCGGTTGGTTTCATTTCTACATGTATGACGAGCATCGTTACTACACCCTTCATATGAATTTACTTACGGCGTTCGATTAAATGGAGGTTCAACGTTGACTTTTCTGTCCACCCAGAACGGCCATAGCGTGTAATCTGAAAGTAAAAATAGAGATAATTCAACAAATAAATTTAGGATTTTAGTTTTTTTCACAAAGGCTTAATTCGTATAACAAGATGGCCGATGTGGGTATAACAATACGTATGTATCAAGCTGAGCGTAGTTTCTGGTACTATTTGGTAACTTTTCAATCAACATGGTGGCCTTATTCCTTCGGATACGTTGAAATCGGCCCAACGGTTGTTTCGCGCTCCGCAAAGCTTGCTAGTTTAGTTTTTTCATTAGGATTGACTGGTCTTTTTAGCAGTGATTTTGAAAGAAAATATTAAAAGTTTCGACCATTGACAGAGACAAATACCACAGTATAGGAGTCTTTAAAGCCATGTGTACATACGATAATTGTATAACAAAGACAGTGCCAAGGTCAATGTAATCAGACACTCCCACGCGAGTCCTTGCTCTATGCCAATAGAGCTGTCGAAGACGGATCGCTTAGTGAGTAAATGTGTATCTAAGTGTGCCGTATAATGATTAAGCATAATCATTATCAGACCTCGCACAAAGAGTCATTAACCTAGACTAGGCGGTGCATTGCTTTACTCGTGACCTGCACAAATGAATAAAACTCATCTTTTGTCAGACATTCAGCACACGAAATCAAACCATTAACCAAAGGTATGTTGTTGTAGAAATGGATTGATGTTCGCTTTGTACTCGGTCAAGTCATATAAAAAGTAGAATGTATCCAGTCGTTGCCATATAGTACCTATTGACCCCAATAAACTGTTTCTAATATAGATCTACTTCACTACAACATAAACGATAAAACTGTCTTTGACTTATGAATATTTACAGGTTTCTCTTTACACGATAATGTTTAAAAGAAAATTCAATTAATTCAGCTAATTTATAAGATATGCTTAGCATTTTTATTTAAGACATTAATTGAACACTTGTTTTCTGATACAGAATTACACGTAATACAAAACTTATAATTAAACTATAACTTTGACGTTTTCATAGACAGGAGAGTTCTACAGGAAGCCCTCAATAGAGTTGATGTGGGTATCCGACGTCTCCAGACCTTGTTGTGTATACTAGAATTGTTACCATCTCAATAACCTATTAACGTGATATTGATGTCAATAAAGACAAGAGCTTTTAAGCAATAGTCCTTACAAACATGACACCTTCACATTAACGAAACAATAAAAGTGTTGATAAACCCTTTTAATTTTGTACTTTTGCTTCATAAAACCAGCAAATAGCTTAAAGATATCTCAACATTCTGATAAGTGCCGTTTGCTATGAAGTAAACCATTTGTTGTGAAGATAGCATGCTATAGAACCATTCATTGAGCCAATACTTCTGAATTGTTTCTTTGATCGACAGGACTATATACACGTAGCATTGTAATTTGAATCAGTTTGCATACATGTCACTGTACTTATATACGCATAATTTATTGAAATTAGAAAGAGAAAAGTTACAAAGAAAACAAAAACGGCCTAAAATTCAAGCAACCATTTAAAAAATTAAATAAAAAAATATATATTGAAGTCTTAACACAGCATGTATCCTGAAATGAAATAGGTATATGGGGATCTCAACTTGTTTTTACAATACATCAAAATATTAATAATTTTATAATAATATATATAATAATAAATATAAAAAATTAGTTCATTTTATATCGACACCAAACAATATACTTGCAATTTCTTATCTCAATTGAGAGTTGAGAAAGCTAACGCCTGGTCACCAACACATGCGCAGTTTTTGTTAAGTGACCGTTGTGATAGTCAATATGTGTAACAAGGTTTGAGTATTGCGTTCTAACCAACATCTTGTACTGATAATGCACTCAGGACCGTAGTGTGAGGTGAGTAATATGACCACTGAAGTTTCATAAAGTGGCGAAACTCGTTTCATTTCCAAAGGTCAGAAAACAAACGCAATGCCAAAATCCACAGTTCGAAAGTTTGGAAGGAAGCGGCCAAATTCCTTATTTTAAACAATGAAGGTGAAGGGGAGATATTTGTTCGCTAGCTTGCAATATCACTGATAGCTCATATAGTTATCACGTTATGTACGTGCATACCGACAGTTCCTGGCACCGACCGCCGGGGATTAAGATGCCCTTGAAAAAAGACGACATCTGACGGGTATACGTAGATCTTCATCGTGCACACTGACTAACTGACGCGGCGTTATAAGCTTATTACAATATGCGAAACATGTACGACAACTGTGGCTTAAACTTGGCAAAACTTGACAATTAGTGTATAAGGTTGATCATTATTGCACCCTTATCTAACAACCCAGGACACCTTCGATAATGATGTACACGCAGACGAATTAGTTCACCAACACTTTTTATGTTTGTAATAAATTCTGACGTTATCGATAAAGCATCAACTCATTTCTGTCTCTTTCTAGGACTTATATTCTTGTACATGTAAATTCCTCTAGCGGTTTGCGTTCATAGTTTGTAGTAACGAGTGTTGTCTTTCAATTCAATTCGCTCGTTTCTGTTGCTTATCAGTGTAATGAGAACTCGACCAACATGCAACAAACATACTGCTTAGCTTGTAGAAATTACATGTAGTACTAGAATTACAACCGTTATCAGTAAATATATGACACATCTTATTAGTCACAGCAACTGCCCTGTTTTTCGACATTCACAACTTTTAGTTTTTGTATATCATGGCAAATTGTATGTACATGTAGCTTGGTAAGCTTATGGTAACACTCATATAAACATACAATATATTTTAAATATGGCAGAAGATTTGTTTATTCGTTGTCTGTACTGTACATCATAACACTATAGGTAAAATGAAGTATAGGAGAGCAATAGTGAATGAAAACCCATGCAAAACAACAGTGACAGTAGGAAACACTATCGGCCTATACATCACTGATGAATATACCTTCTATAAATGGTGAGGGAAACACAAGAAAGCTGTTTACTAAAACCAAGACGATATTTAATAGCCGCAAGTCCATGGACATGGACAAATAAAAGTAAAACGTGGGACCAACACATAAATAAAAAAGAACAAATCTACAATTATTATTAACTAAAAAAGGAAACATCACGAACTTCTATTAAAACACCAGAGACGAAACCAGGAGCTCGCCATGGAGTTGGCGTTTCCTGCTACACATATCACCCGCCACGGTGTTTCCGTGTCACTACGGTATATGACAACCCTTTCCTTATAAAAAAACGAGAAATATATGTCACCATTAGAAACGGTCGCTAATACCGTGACGAATGACACGTCTGTCTTCAATTGGACAAGACCTGTAGACAACGTTAGAAGGAAAAGCCATGGATGTGATCTTAAGAAGGAAAAGCCACAGATGTGATCTTGAAAATACTCCGCCTAATTACAATACAAATAATCACAGGTATTGTTAAATTTAAATTATTTTGTTTAATTTTAGCAGAAAAAGTTACGACCGTTACTCCTGAATAAACAAAATCAACAAAAATATGAGCCAATACAACGGCAGACATTACTAATGGCCTTTACAGTATAAGTATCATAAATGTGCGAAGGAAACATCGTCGGATTTATGTTTATTCTCCTGCAAATATCACAAAGCTTATTGTGTTAGACATGGTGATATTTGCCTGACATTTAACCTTGGATTCCATTACCAGGAGCATGCAGTTTCTGTCCATCCTGAATTGTTAGCCAGGTCAAAATGACACACAATCTCTGTTAGTCGTAAAGATGTCAACACAGGACAATAATACCAGAGGAACTGATTTAAGACAGCTATAACACATATGTGTACAGGGTAAGAAAGAAACAAATCATAACAGCCTACCACAACGTCGCAATCATATATGAACACCAATAGCAACGCGAATTTCATGTACGAAAATATATGTACTAACAAGTAACAGCACTTTATTTTTTTAACAAAAGTTTCAAGAACAAAGATTTGGTTTCAGAAAATGTATGAAACCCACAAGTTTTTAGTGTATGTATATCTGTTTGTTCCGATTGGCAGTGCTAAAACATATCCTGCTATATTATAAAATATTCTTCGGCCTCATTAACCGGTTTAACCACATCGTCTAGTTTCGTGCTGGATGACCGTCCTAAGTCGTTCCGCATGAATAACTAGTCTTAATGTTTGTTGTGATGTCGATTTAATTGATCACATTCCGGTGCTTCATTGTTTGGCGCAGTTATTGTTTGTTTGTCAATTTCTCTCGTTCTGTTGATTCTATTCATACTGTTTTCTACATTATGTCATAAAATTATAAGACCATTGCATACCAGTCCGAAAAATAAGCAATTGTATCAAATATGCAATATATTTTTTAAAAAAAATTAATAATTAAAAAGCCCCGATATATTCTTCATGTTTTGTATTTTGCCATACAAATAATAAGACCATTGGATATCAGCCTGAAATATCAGTAATGTTATCAAATACTGGACATATTCGAAAAAATAAGTTAAAAACCCTAATATGTTTTTCAAAAAGTATATGTTTTTATTCACTGATTTTTTGAGAAAATATGTATTCCCACAAAGCATAAATGTAGGCGTCTCTGTTCACACGCCCATGTATACCATTGTTAAGAAATGGACAAAACACATTCACCATTCTTTCAAGAGGAGCTCTGACTTTCACTAAAGTGTTCAGTTCTTTGGATCTATGATGTGTTATCTCAAAAAGACTATCTTAATTGCACAATGTTATTCCCCTGTTATTATAGCTGCTTTGCCAAACAAATGACAGAACGGTATTCTGCTAGGATAACGCAACTACCACATGTGACAAAACTGGTACTGCATTCTCCAGAATCTAGGCTATGTGAGCATTGATCCAGCAGAACCCTATGTTGTTTACATCAAACGAATACAAAAAAGTACGTACAGTCAAGAATATACTGTAACAAATAAAAAAGGGCTTGCCTCTACAACATCTTGAACTGTTGTCATCAATGAAAACTGAAGGATAAATCCCCTGTGCTTTACAACGCATTGCGACAGAGGGGTCGGACTGCATTAATGACAAGGAAAGTAATGCTTGCTTAAGAGTATGTTCATCGTATAGGTATCGGACTGCATTAATGACAAGAAAAGTAATGCTTGCTTAAGAGTATGTTCATCGTATCGGGATCGGACTGCATTAATGACAAGGAAAGTAATGCTTGCTTAAGAGTATGTTCATCGTATAGGGGTCGGACTGCATTAATGACAAGGAAAGTAATGCTTGCTTAAGAGTATGTTCATCGTATAGGGATCGGACTGCATTAATGACAAGGAAAGTAATGCTTGCTTAAGAGTATGTTCATCGTATCGGGATCGGACTGCATTAATGACAAGGAAAGTAATGCTTGCTTGAGAGTATGTTCATCGTATAGTGTCACCACAATCGGACAAGTTAAAGAAAACAGCTGAGACAAAGACTTGCGCGACCTTCAGAGGGAGCGCTAAGCTGGTGGTTCCGTATAAATGAATTTCAACTTCCTTGTCTGGCGACGACGCCGTTGCATATTAATATCCTCCTTATCATTGCACTATATTGTTTTACTTTCATATTCATGTTGTCGCATTTGTCCTGTTCTATCACCACTTTTTTATCTGTTTTGGTGTTTTGTCGCGACATTACTGGAAGATTGTGGGAGCGATGTTACACCCAAACAATACTATAAATAAAAAACATAATTTCAGGAGAATTAGCCGTTCAATGAGGACAAAATCTCACCTATAATACACTTTCATTGTAGTTGTCATTATTGATTTTTTTCGCTTGCTCCTATTTTATACACCCAATCAAGTTTGAAAAATGAAGATTTGGTTTTTATTTTTAGATTCATAGACGGAACTTTTAAGGTTTGTTACCGAACGGGTATTACAATCTTTCACTGGGATTGTATTCAAGTGTCACAATACACCCTTGATGGTATTCAAGTGTTTACCATCACAATACAACCTTCTATGTCATACTGTAACAGAACGTACGCATAGAGAAATAACAATGACGCACGACTAGACAAACGGTACCATGAACTGGACATGACAGGAAAGGGTCGTGGTTTAACCGTATTACCGATTATTCATCTCGGAAATATTCAAAGCATCGGATATTTTTGTTCATTATACTTATATAATCTTCGAAATAATACAAAAGCTACTTCCTAAATACAATAATCTCTATTTAAACAAGCAAGATACGTAATTTGAACATGTCGCATTGCCAACAACCTATTAAAACATGAAGTCTAAAGCAATTAGCGCATGTATAAATGTGTAACACGATCTTTATCAAGTTTAGGTAAAGTCCTCAGATGTATGTTAGAAGTAGGTAAACGTTCGATATATAATCAACTGGCATTACCATACTTGAGTTCCATCAAGCATTCCCAATTAGCCGAGTAACTTAAAGCAATTATTTCAGTTAACGGCGCAATTTGTTTATGTTTTCTATGCATCAATCTCGACAAAATTCGGTTATTCTTATAAAAGCAATTAGCCAACAGTCACGTTGTATTAATAACTGCATGTTTACTTTTTGCATCTTCTCAAGTATTTGATTTGCACATTACATAATTTCTATTAAATGGGGATCGTTAAGCTTGGCGTACCGGATATGTCCTCTAATGTTGACATTAGGCGTACATGTTAACTATTCATCTCATTGAAACATGTTTGGATATGCCAGAAGTAGTTAGCGATGTAGCAAAGGCACCTTGAAAGATACCTTGTAGTTAAACTGCCATTGCGATCTAGCCAAAATCATAGAGACGAAAAACTACCAAACTGTGGTATAAATGCATTAAGAAAAATATCGAGAAAGTGAAGAAGCAAAAACAAAAAACAAAACGCATTGATGAACCAACAACAGCCACATCAAAAAGTCAACTTCACAAATATCTAAAGACTAGTTATATCCACACAAGCGAGACTCGATTATATAATGACAATTGGTATAGCAACATAAAATCAATTCGAGGGAAAATATAGATATTTGCCGTTTAATTACATATATACACCGTAATCACTGTTCGAGTAAACTTTTTATTGCAAATGGATGTTGGTAGTCAGATTTTGTTACACGTATGTCTAACGATAGTTATTTTCTTTGGTTCGCAGTTTAAGTTGTCAGTTGATGATGGCTGTGCAGTACATAACTAAACTCATGTGGAAAAAGATGCGAACCTACGTCACAAAAAGTGAGAGTCGAATCCATAGAACGATCCCTAGGTCCCTATAGGTCAATAGATACTATACTATAGCATGGTATAACACATAGTGTATAAGGCTTGTTTAATTGGGTGCATGATTTTTTTGCGCGAATTGCAGCTAAAGGTAATTGTGCCTTATCGCTGCAGCATTCCGTTCCGTTCATTACGTCACTAATCCTCTGAAGATTATCTCATCTGTGTTTGATCCCAAAACATACTGTCCGTTCAATCTACAGATGGGTCCATCATAATCTGGAATTCCCCTAGACACCGTGTCCTTGTAAACAGTCAATAATTTGGCACAACTAAACATTTCCAAAGGATTCCAACGTTGGGTGCAGTTACGTTATATGTCAACCGAATATGCTAGAAACTGCGGCAGAAACACGTGCGAACTCTTGCAACATGAACAAAAATCGGTGTCTCAAATATAATACAAGAGCCTATAAACCAAAGAAAGTTCATGAAACAATTGCTTTCCCTGTTCTTTAAATCTGGCAACAACAACAACAACAACAACAACGAAGACGACGATGAAGGCAAAAACAACAACAACAACAACAACGAAGACGACGATGAAGGCAAAAACAACAACAACAACAACAACAACAACAACAACAACAACAACAACAACTGAGCCATGTTAACAATATGGGTTTATACGAACGTACATTTTAAACTACTTTGTAGTTCAAGCTGGATATATAGACATGGCCGTAAATAGGGCATCATACCAGCCGAGGCAGAAATCCAAATTGTATCTAATAATATACTATTGATACATGATGTTTAGTAGAATTTCAGTCGAGGCACTTACCCCGGCTGCCTCATAGGTACATGTAGTTACGGCCATGGTATACTTACCATTACATGTACTTAGAGTTAGGCATGATTCTCAATGTATGTAAATATTGTTTTGCTTATGAAGCTTTCAGTAGATACATTGAATAAGTGTCAACACATGCAGAGGTAAATGATAGTCGTTTATTGAACGTGTTGCACTCTTGCAGTATATATATATATAGTGTGTGTGTGTGCGCCAACTTTTTAAAAACGCTTTTCTGAGAAACTTTGATTTCCTGTCCAGTGCTGATGCAGCATTTTCTATAATCATCATCTATCTATAATTTATTATCATTTATAACGCCTTTGTGAATGATATAGCTCGCACTTGTGTGTTGATCACAGATCTATTTGGCACATATCGTTACCAGATTAATGAATATAAGAAACCAATCACTACATAGCACTAGTATTCATAGTAAAAGTGCTTATATCATAACTTGGAAAGGTGAAAAGTGCATTTTATATGCTTCTATACCATACTAAAACACATGTCGTGCTAGAGGAGGTTACGAGATGGCGCTGCAGAATCCACGTCTATGTACAGTGCACCAGACATCTTGATATCAAAGAAACTCTCCATTTAATTACACGCCTGGCAACTGTTTATCTTGGTTCGACTATATCCAAGTTCTTCCGCACCGCATAGTTTCATACTTAAACATATTTTCATAGTTTCGTACTTTAGCATATTTTCTTAGTTTCATAGTTTAGCATATTTTTTTAGTTTCGTAGTTTAGCATATTTTCTTAATTTCGTACTTTAACATATGGACCGAGACCACAATTAATTCTGCTATATAAGACTACCAAAATGGTAATACTAAAACTTGAATAGCTTCATTACCGATAATTCCAGGCTACTGAAAATTGAGAATATATTAGATCTATTTTTGGTTAACAGAATAATGACAAACTTGATATAGAATCACCGATCAAATGTCGCCCGAAAATTCCA
>JAUMGZ010215225.1:0-22120 GCA_032359645.1 Pododesmus macrochisma | reverse complement strand
TTGTATATTTAGATGTTTTAGAATATTGGTTGTTGATTTTGTATTAACGTATTTTTTACCCTTTTCGCCGCCCATAAGTTTCAATACGTATTCGTTTTTTCTTAAATTCAAAAGAACTAAGCCTTTACATTTCCAAGCTTTAATATCAAAATGGAATTTGTTTCTTTGTTATCTTGATTTTTTTCTGTTTGGTTACCTACACGGATCACCTATACAAGAATGTTTGTCTTCCGTGGTAACTTTCCATATAAATTTCCCATGTTTGAACAATAGAAAAATAATTTGAATTATTACATAAAACGTGCATTGTGGTATATACTGCAGAACGTACGCAGTCTGCCATCTATCCGTTCTCGAGTGTCTGTTAAGTGGTATACCATGTTGTCTTATAGGACTCACTTAGTGGTCCATTCACTGGTCCTATGTGAACGGAAAATCTATCTGATAGTAATTAACGGTGCAGTCTGATCGATAAAAAAGTATCAAGTTAATCAATGCTTCACATTTAAATTATACAAACACGTGCATTTTGTCATCAATGTAGTATACTCCCAGGTAGAAATAGCTCCGTATATAGATATATCAATTCTGTAATGTGTCGATGTAACATTTTAAATTCAAACTTAATTTTACGAGGTATGTAAGAACAGATCAACGGTCAAATGATGTTTCAAAGAACGATATTCTTACAAACAATTACAGTTCCTAAAACCCAGACCAAGTTCCACTTTGAATGCTTTCGCTTTTGGGTTTGAAACTGTTGTCTTTGATCTTATAAATGTTTTTGCTTCTATACGTTTTTGCGTTCAATGACTCTAGTCTCTATAATTCATTATTTTGAATTTTCAGGAATTCTCTTCAATTTTATTCATTCAATCATTCATTCATTCATTCATTCATTCATTCTCATTCATTCAATCAATCATTCATTCATTCATTCATTCAATCAATCAATCAATCATTCATTCATTCATTCATTCATTCATACATACATTCATTCATTCATTCATTCATTCAGTTTTATTCTAAAAGCAGTACAGCTTATAGGATTTATAAAATTAGCTGTGCTAGAATGATTTGTTTAGAAGGTTATATCGTACCATTTAAGTTTCGGAAATCATAGATTTTTATCAGGACGATAAATCCGGTTTTATTAAATTTCATGTGATTATTGTTTTTTAAAGTCGTCTCACTTAGTATATATGTTGTGTCCAAGCCGTGCTCGGACAAAATATCATCAGTATTATCTCGTGTAAAAAATGAAAGCCTCACGGTCCAAAAGATAAGCATCAAAAGTGATGTGCATGTTTAAAATGTGACAGATGTATCAAAGGCTTTGCTGTTGTTGAGATGTTTCAATTTCGATAAAGATATTAATCAACTGTATTTTTTGCATAACATGTTTCACATATATCCCTGGAAGGGTCACTAGACTGGCAGTCGCGTGTACAGGGATTTCTAAGCCAGTGGCACGTTTAACATCTCCATGTTACGTTCGAGAAGAGTAGGCGATAACGCCATTGCATGAGATAATATTCCTTCCTATGTTGTCGCCATTGCTCTGCTTTTTCTTTCATGTACTCTATTCTGTCCCTGCAAATAAATGCGAAAGTAAAAACAAACGTCATAAACGTTTTAACGTTGTTAACATATCTTTTTGTTATTTATGCAATGGTTACTTAACTAGAGGGCACTATCAAAGTTTAAGGACTGCCCGCGGGCTGGGGGAGGCCCACATTGTTGACAAAGCGGCCCAAATAGTTGATTGCGGGCTTGGGCAGTCCTTACACTTTGATATTGCCTGTCAGAGAAGTTACTATTGCTTTAATTGCATAGAATAGAGATTTGAATAAGCTACGCTGCAAGGGTGATCACTCTAATTTTTACCGTAGCCGTCCATATCACAGAAGAGCTTACACCACGTGATCGCTTTAAGCCTATTAGAACGGGTTTTACATAAATTAAATGCAATAATTTAATAGCATTGGAATGCAAAAACACACTGTAAACACATAAACACAAGAAAACTGATTTTAAGTTGTGTCAAATTGACAAATCGCATTATAAATGTTAGTAGATGTTAGTAGATGTTAGTAATGTTAGTAGATGTTAGTAGATGTTAGTATTCTAACACAACATTATGGTAAAGGCAACATTTGATTTTTTGAAACGGCAGAACACCAAGATAGATGAAATACACGGAAACAGTCGAAGTTGCGATGAATGAAGTTTGAAAATGAATCCCCTTCTTAAAATGTCCTTATTATGTTTTAAAATTGAGTATTCAGTAAACCTTTAAAGCTGGATTCTAATTACCCGTTTACGCGGTAAATCAATGATAAACCTTGTTTTACGCAACTTTTGGTTTTATACCTTGATTGAACACTGTTGGTACATGTGTATATTTCCCGCCCAAATATCACATGACCATGTATCGTAGTATATCAGGTCTCTGATTGGTCAAACTGTCCAAGGTTTATCAATCAAGGTTTAAGGAATACAGCATGTTCTTTTTCAAATCGAGGTTAATGCAACTCCAGATGGTTTAAGTTACAGAGTAATAAGCCTGTTCACACGGTATGATTTGGTTTATACGCTAATCAATGTAAATCAAGGTTTACCGTGTGAAGGGGCCTCAAGTCTGTACTATTTCGATAGTAAACGTACTCATCAATGAAGCTAACGCGGCCGTCGACGTTTGTTTCGTTGACCACAGTTTATTGTGATATCAAAGACGTTATAACAGTTAATTAACGCTTGAACACCAATAGAATACACATTTTAATTAACCACTCCGCGCCAGCTCATAAAGTGTCCGTATTTTTCTCTGTTCCTAAATTGATCAACTGAAGAAAAACCCCGATTTTTCATCAAATGAAGTGTGATGTATACATTACTTTTACTCTACTCTTGTTCTCGTTCACTTGTCACTGTAACTTACATAAGTGTGATTATAGCAGCATCTATTGTTTAAACCATTCCACAACCTTGAAATAAAATAACATTAGGAACTTATTTCGACTTGGGAAAGTATTTCAAATACATACATTATTATAGCTGTGAGTTTTTATACCATACTGATCAAGGGATTTTGAATTCTAGATTTGAAGAGTTCACACCCACTGGTAACTTATCCGGATGTATAAAAAGTTCTGTATTGTATAACATGAAGTGAGTTAGAACATATTATCTCACTTCATTAATACATGTACACACATGAGAAGCTATTATTGTTGGGAATTAAGATATATTGTTCAATGCAAAACATTTTTACAACAGTTATTGATAGGGTTTCATGGTTCAAGTATTATTATTGCTTTATCTTCTTCCTACTTAATCATAAAACATTCTACTTATCTACTTCAGGTTTCAATTTCTTACAAAAAAGGCCGCGTTATCAGAAATGTCTAAATTGTTTTCTGTATTATCGGCACACAATAGAAATTTCTCACAATATATATATAGTTAACCTATTATCGTGATTCGAACATTACGTTCAAGTTATTTCATCATCCTAAAACAAATGTTAAACCCACAAGGAAAACGTCATTTTTTCTCATTAATATGAGAAATGTAACGATGCAGTGTTGTCGATGTCAGGAAGTCATCTCAGATATAATTACTATGGTTAGTAATTAAGACATCAAGGCTAGTCAAGCCAAAGGTTAAAAAGACATATTGTTAGCGGTGAATATCGATTTGGTAATTTCACTTTTAATTTCTGAAGAAATACATGCAAATAATTTATTAGCAATGTATATCGCACAAGTACCCGGCTGTGTCCATCGAAGCGTGCTTGCCTGGATTATAGCGATCACCGGGTAGATAGTTCCGCCAACACAATTCTTCCTCTTCGATTTTCTACCGTTCATCGTGAAATCACTCGCCATGCAATTCAAATTTGTCATATGAATCCGTTATAAATAATTCATTGAGAACGTTAAGGGTGGAACGCTTAACAAATAACCGGGTCTCAAATGCTATTGGCGTTCAAACTTGTTTTTCAGTGTCATAAAGCGCTTTGATGCTTGACGTTTCTCCCATCAATACGTTTAAATTTTTATTCTGCCTTTCCACACAGTAGATTAGTTTGTATTCAATATTACTTAGTTTTTTTATCGTGACACGTCTATTGTAACCAGACATTGCTGTATTTTGTCTCGACATGTTACGCCATTTTGTAATAATACTTCCAACACAACATTGGTATTTGGTATATCCCCAAGTTACATAGTTGGTTGGATATTCATAAATTGTTATCGGACACTTTAAAAAAAAAAAGGTAAAGTATTGTTGTTATTTATATAAGAAATAATATATATTTTTAAAGTGATTTATTGTGACTGTTATGAGCTGTCACACTACTAGTTATTGTACAATGTTTATATAAATAATTTATTATTTTTCATATCTAGAATGGAATTCACAATAAGAAATTGCTCGTAAATAGTAAAACGGTTTCTCATAGAACTCTTAATTTACTGTAAATTTATACAACTTTGATGCAAAGCGAAGTCTCACGCAAACTCGTTAAAATCGCATTGCCGCAATTCTCTTCATCAAAAGGCTTCTGATTATACAGTTTTACTTGTATAGTTCCACGTGATTCTCCGTTATTTGGCGCACTGTACAGAGTTAGGGTTTAATTTACAAATCGTAATATACCCACAACTCAATATAGTATGTTATTTGACTACCTTCAATGCATTCATTATCAATTCAATCTATTGATTATGTGTGTGTATGTGTGATGCCATATGCACTTTCATTATGATCGACGGTTTTTTCTGTTTACTTTTAATATCTACATAAAACCATAAAAAAACAAAAATAAAATTAACTAAAGATGTAACATAAAACTGAAACAAACATTATGATACCGAATAACTCAGCATTTGCCTTTCTTGCAACTTTTTTTTAAGCCACGTGCATGTATATGCAACATTTAAATATATATATGCACACATATATGTTACTTCTCCCTAAACAACATCAAGTGGTGTATGTTACGTTTGACCCCTTTCGGAGTGACGGGGAAGCATAAGGTAAATTTACAGATATCTTGAAGCTACAAACACCTTAAGGATACACTAAACCCTTATCTGGAAATGTTGGCTTTTTTTGCCGCGGATGCGTTTGTACGTAGATCATACTTGCCTTAACGTGTTATGTAGATATTGCATATATTACACATTCATACAAATTAAACCAATTTACCTACACACACATTAGCTGTTATCGGGTACAAAGATTAACGTAATATGATCTATACATTTGTATATATCTGTAACAATAAATATTTTATATGCAGTTGAACATCACTCGTTCTTATGGTACTGAGGCAGGCACAGGTGAATGGTAAATTATTGTTTCTAAATTCCGAGACAATTACACCAGTAATTGATTTATCATGTAGCTCTTTATATGACCATAACATGAATAAAGGTTGAACTTTTGATTCTTTTTTCAAATGCACGCAGAAAAGACCAATGTTTAATGTTTTTAATGTATAGCTGCATTGCCTCTTTTGTGTTTTTGCTCAGGTTACATACTTATGACAAAATATTACATTTACACGTGATTAATGTTACAATAGAGACAGGTAAAGGCTACGTTGGAATAACACAAGAAGAAATAGGATACACAAAACGGAAGTAATATCACATCGGTTAACTATAACAACGTTCAGCCGGCTGTGTATTTGACGTTAAAGCTTTTGTTTTATTTCACCTAATATATGGAATGTTTTGTTTTATTCTAGATGATTTGAAGTGTACTCGATTGTGTTTACATGAATGCTTTGCGCATGCACTTCATTTGGCACTTGTGGAATAATCGTATCAATATAACTAGATTATACACCGGTGCCAAGTAACCTGTGGCGCTTTTACATCACTGACCAGTTGACCACACTGACCCACACTACGATTGTCTACGGTCAGCGACAAAGGAATTAGCGTTTCAACGCTTAATTTTAATTCACTTTGAAGACTTAAAAAGTCCAATCAATATGACTAAACAAAGACAAGGATTCACAAGAGCAGAGTGGGATACCGGCGAGAGGTAAAGTTTGCCCATACAGATTTTATAATACACATACTATTGTGTTTTGGTCCATCTGGTCTAAAGGTCCAACGTGGACTTTTCTCATACAAATCCTGTCCGTCGTCCGTCATCCTTCGTTACATTTTGCACATTTTCGTCTTCTTCTCCAAAACCACTGGACCAATTTCATCCAAACTTGGTGGAAAGTATCCCAAGGGGGAGGGGATTCAGATTTTATCAAATAAAGCGGTTCGGCCCCAGGGGGCTCTATAGGAGGCCAAAAGGGAGAAAATGTCACAAAATTTCAAAAATTAAATTAAACTAGAGGACCTAGACGTTTATGCTTTTGTATTTAACTGAGAACCAAGTTTGTTCACGATGTGACCCTGGAGTCAAAAATAGGTTAAGCGTTTTGGGGTCAAAGTTCAAAACTATAATATATATAGCAAATAAGTTAACTTTTCACATTTTTGACTTCTTGTCCTAAACTACTTGACCAGTTTCATCCTAACTTACTAAAAGGCATCACTACATGAAAGGGTGTCAGATTTGTTTTAAATTGTGGACTTTAGTTCTCAGGGGTGCCACTTGGGGCCTAAATGGGAAAAATTTGACAAGATTTCAACTATCGTTTTATAAACTTGAAGACCTAGCGCTTAATTATTTGGTATTTAGTATCTTCAGGGCACGGAGAACCACTTTTGTTGAAGGCATGACCCTTGGGTCAAAGGTATTCAAATGTCAACAATTTAATTGTAGGCCTATTTCAACCAGACGGACGTTAAGGCCCGGTGAACCTCTTGTTATCAATAGTAATTAAGACCTATATAAGGTGAAAATAAAACGTGTGTTTTAGTTCAAAGAACACATGGAAGACGATATACATTCTATGGTCAGCAGTCATATGATAAACAGAAATTAATTGTACTTCATAAGTCTTAATGTTCCTTATAAGCTTCAGTAGTGACACATACTTGGTTCAGACATATGTTTATAGGCACACTTTATATATATATATATATTCAGATCTGCAGATGATTGTATAATTGTAACCTGAAAAGGAGTTGTCAGAAAAATGTACCATTTATCTGCATTCAATTGTGAAAAATATTCCTAACACGAAAAAGTTATTTTAAAACCTCTGTGCTCCTAATTCAGATTGGATTACCCCTTGAATACTTGGAACACCATTAAATGTTATCTTTATTGGAGTCCGGCCTTAGACTAGTTTACTGGCCTTAATGCCCTCGAATCAAATTTGTATCTTCCATACTAGGGGTCTCCGTATTCCTAGACTTCACACTAGTTGGTTCTATTTACCATTCACAAAAATCTTATAGATCACAATTCGCCTCAGGGACTTATTCCATTATCAAGAGGTGGCAGTGATTCCCCAACCACGTCTGAGAATTGTCACTCATAGGATAACTCCCTGCCTCTTGTGGCATTTGGATATGTTTCCCGACAGATTGGTCATGAGTCTTGCTAAGCGTAGTTCCATGAGTGTGAAGGAAGTAAAACTCAATACAATGGAGTCGTAGCACACTGCTTTGAACCCAAGCTAACATTTTCCGGGCCCAATTTCATGTACACTCCTCTACCTGTCCTTTTCATTAATGCATCCGCGACAAAAGGTGGAACTTTTTGTAACGGCTTATAGTTCTAAGTCACCAGAGATTATGGCGAACTCCACACCCGTATCAATTATGACTTATACTGTCCATAACACCCGCAGTGGACTTGACAAATGATTAGCATCTCGTCTAGTGGCCTTTCTCTAGACTATTCAGTATTTTATCTAGGACTCCTTCAGTATCATATCTTATAAACATTTAAGTTCCTACTCCAAATCTTTCCCCTCGATGTACCTCTCCGATTACTTTACTGAGTCCCCCCCTCTCTCTCTCTCTCCTGAGTTTCTGGTCTTAGCCATCCTAGCAATGTGATGATATTTGGTTTTCACTCGTCTTTACTGTAGTGTGATTTTGGGATTCACTCGTCCTTGCAATGGATTTATTTTAGGTTTTAGTCGCCCTAGAAATGTAATGATTTTGGGATTCACTTTTTCTAGCAATGCACGTATTTTGGGATTCACTTGTCATCGCAACGTAACGAAGTCGGGGTTCGCTCGTCCTAGCAATGTAATGGTTTTTGGATCCACTTGTCTTCGCAATAATACATTCATTTTGGGAGTCACTATCCCCTGTAATCTCGTGTTTCCAATGTTCAGGGTCGTACTTGTGGATCTTTCCTTTTTGTGAGGCCATCTTCTAATCTTGGAAGTGCGCTCAATTCTCCATAGCCGACCTAACCGCGTTAAATGCATTAGTGACTGCGGCTTATGTGCTCCATAAGGGTTATATATCATGGACGGTAGATTTCAATGTTAGATTCGGGATAGAAAAGTTTCAGGGAAAGATAGTTTGCATCAAACCCTGCAAGTTTGACCCCAGGCTATTATAGTTTGTAGTCCCTTCAGGCACCGTAGGAGTCACATTTAGAAGAAAAACCCCGGTTCCTTACTGAGGGGACATCGATAGAGTGAACATGCCCTTACATATTACTGGTTTTTTCCTGCCCTTACTGGAGGGGCATCAATGAGGCAATAGGTCCTCTACTGCTCCTTGTGGTCGGGGGTTTGATCATCAAGCCCCGGGAGAATGTCTTTAGGAAAGCTAGGTACCGTGGCTCCATCGATAGGTGCACATTGCGGGCGACAACTACGGATGTAAAGCACAGTATTTCTTCCACTTCTTGCAACCTCTATGAGAGTGGATGGCTTACTTGTGGCACAAATTGCAGGATTCTGCGTTTTTAGCACTGGTCAAAGGGGAAAGCAACACCTATCATCGTTACAAACTTCTTTGATGAATCCAAAAGAGGACCTGATGGTTATGTTGTTACCATCAATATTCACTTGTAGTCTTATGTTTAAACCTCAGAAACGTGAAACTATTTAAAGGTGGTGGTGGATGGGTTCGGAGGAGGGGGTTTAGGGGTTTTCCAAGGTGGCCATTTCGAATTTTATTATTTTTATTTCAAATGTTTCATGTTGTTAATCATATAAAACATGTTCCCATTGTTGTGTCGTAGCTTATCTAAAATCTTGGACGAGGTCATCTCAAATAGTTGAATCGATGTCTTATTTCATCGGGTGCAGGGAACGTTTCCTGACTACAGTGATTCCCCGACACCGGATACACTATTTCCTATATGGGAGTTTACTATAGGCAAAAAGAGTAAGGGACAGTTTTTTCATTTAGTTTTCGTTTTAGAGTCAAAAGAAACCGATTATAGTTGTTGCAGTAGGAGTAGTTCTGAGGTGTCATCCAATACCAAAGTTTACTCCTAATGTCTTACGATTACTGCAAACACTTCGCGTGTTTCTTCGTTTGTAATGTCGAAAGTTATGAAATATTTTAAAATTTAACGTCATTAGCTTAGATTACGTAGAATAATAGCCACATAGTATTGAAGAACTTCAAACAAACTTAAGCTTACATATTTATGAAAACGAAAGAGCAACAATTAAAAGATGATATTCACACTTTTTTGTAGAAATGCCGGATATACGTATTCCCACAAATTTAGAGGTACAAGGAGTAATGTTTTATATTACTGTTGTTTTTGGGTTTTTCAGGTTGGGATTCAGATTCAATTTGTTAAGATAAGGTGGGTACCGCTGGGGATTAGAGAAACAATAAGGAAGATATGACGAAATTTCGAGAATCTTCTCTTAGTTAACTAGAGGGCCTAGAAATTAATGCTTGCGTATACAAAACCTTGGGGCATTTGGGGCTAAGTTTGTTTAAGGTGTGACACTGGAATCAATATAGATTTTACTGTTTGCAGTCAATAATCAACACTATAGCAAAATAAGTCAACTTTTCCCTTTTTTAACTTCTTCTCCAAAAACGATTTGCCTAAAATTAGAAAGAAATATCCCAAAGTGAAATGCAGTAATGTTTGTTACGATCATTGGGCGCAGCCTCCATGAAGATACGAAAGTGGCCAAAACAGGTAAAATTTGATAACATGTCAAATTATTCTTTGAAAATAAAATAGAAGGCGTAAGTCTTAAAGCCTGTAGATCTAGAAACCTTTGGGTATTTGTGTTGTTAACCATCATTATCTAGTGCGTGACACTGGAGTCAACACTAATGTACGTGTTTTTGTTACAAAGCTCAAGTTGTAAAGAATACATTCTAACTTTTCACAAATTTGACTTCTCCAAAGCCATTGGACGAATTCTCCCTGTAAGAAGAACACTTGATTGAGGAGGGTGGTTAAGCCGTGTTCAAATGATGGGACTCGGCATAAAAAGATAAGAGTTTTGGCTCCTTCCTCTTATAAATATCATATTTATCGGAGGCACGATTCAGATTGCATTTTTGTATTTCTTAGGGGCCAAACATTGACAAAGGTTAAACACTAGAGTTTATTTCTTGCATATATACCTAGTAACCTTGGCGAAAGCCAAATTTGTTCCAGGCTTGACCTTGGGGTGTGATATAGAAGACTTATGCCGGAGTCAATTAAATTAATAATTTAGCTAATATGTCATAGGTCCAGTTTTTGTTACTTTTCAAAAACCCAAGAACCAGCATCAACCAAAATTAGTATAAGGCATCCTTCGGAGAAGGGGATACATAATTGTTCAAAATGTGGAGATTTCCATAGGGGCCACCATGGAATTAAAAAAGAAAAATTCTAACAAACTCTTAACATTCTCTAACAAACCTAAATTGTAGACTCTAGTAATTAAACAAATGTATATTCGGACCAAATGAGTCACTCTTCATGATATATAACACCTTTTTTAAATTAATATCTGAACAGTGTGGTGTCTTCTATTATGCGCATTTGGTATGTTCAATATAGCGCATATATGCCCCTATTCCAGGATAGTACAAAGATGCCTACAATGGATGACTAAGATAGTACATTTATAGATAAGTTATTAATCAATATAATTCAGCAAGAAACATACTATTCTTCAATTATATACTTCAAATATTTGATCACATACCACATAATCTTGTCTCTGCATGGTGTATACCACTGGGATTTACCACGTCCCCTTACAAAATACCTGATGTTATTTCATGTTCAAGTCATACAAATTATGTAAATATTTGCAAGGAATTTTTCCTGTTTATTTTCAAATGATTACACGTTTGATGTACTCTTATGATGTGGATACCTCAGACAATTCTTTGTAATTGAAGATTTGTTAACTGTCTGCTCACCACTGTAATAACTAACAATGGCGTGCTCACTTGCAATTTGGGTGATCTAATTAACTGTATTTGATTAATGTGCTTTCAGTACGTTTCAACTAACTCTCCACGTGTCAATAGAGAAAGGATTTCTATATGCAAACATATGTATCAGACGGTAGAATAACCTAAATCAGAGAGTCTGATCACGATGACAGAACTTCCATGTTAATGCTCAACCTAACTCTCCAACAATAAACATAAATCCATTCTTCATATCCCAGAATAGCTATGGATACAGAAACAATGTTCATTTATACCAGTTTAAGATTTGTAACATTTTCCCCCTCAGTTCTCTTTCTTGTCAAATATTTTCATTTCGCGTATGTGTATGTGCTTTCTCTGTACGTTTTCCTTCGCAACAATTTGCTTAAGGCGCGTTTGCCTTTATTCTTTTTCTTTCTTTTGCATGTGTCATGATCTACACTTTCCTGTCCTGTCCTATTTGCCATGGGTGTTGTTCACTCAGGTTTACCATACATGTTTTATAATTTAACGGTCGCTCCTGTATGGTGTGCTTGGCGAGTCATGATTTAATTTTATGAAGACTTATTTTCATTTTCTAATGTTTATCGTTTCAGGCTGGTATTTCGGAGGTTAAGGAGGGGAAGTTGGAATACCTTAAACCGACTGAACTGCATTGTTCTATTCGTTGAAAGAATGTCTCAAGTATTTTCGTAGTTTCATGGTGGTGGGCTGCCTCTATTATTTTTATTTTGTTGTTTTGTGTTTGCGTTTGGTATTGATTGCTGATGTTTGTTGTTTTCCTTTGTCGCAATTCGAATTTCATTGGCTCTTTCCTCTTATAAATATCATTTTTAGCGGAGGCATGTTTCAGATTGCATTTTTGTATTCTCCTTAACATGTGTCCATCAATGTTGCATGTTTAACGATTTACCTCTAATTCTAGTTGTAACTTGAAGCTGAAACTTTACTGATAAAAATAACTCGCTTGAGAGAAAATGTATGTCAAATCTCTTCTGGTGACGACAGTGTTGTCCTACACCACAGTCCAGAGGAATACGTTAACAGTTCCTATTTTAACGCGGTTTTTGTCCTTAACGAATATCAGAATTTATTACCCCATCAACATTTTAGCTTCCTAGCTTTGAATGACACGGAGGCATCGTGGCGGGTGACACATGTGTGACAGGAAACGCTTACCATATCGCGAGCACCTGGTTTCGCTTTTAGTTTTTTTAATAGATGTTTCCATTTTTAGTTAATAAATGTATATTTGGTTAATTTTTCTGTGTGCGTCCAACGTTTTCTTTATGTTTACCAATGTCCATGGACTTAAGGCCTAGAATATCGTCTTGGTTTTTCGATTTACTATTTTTTGTTTGATCTATCTTGATTATTCTAAATTCATTTTCTCTTGAGCGTCCATTGATGGCGGTTGATTCGTTGAAAAACTAGAATTTGTGCATTGGACGAGGTTCCCTCACCCAGATAATTAGTTTTTTCCTCTAATAGAGATTATAGATATTGGGTAGCTCGCTCTAATTTTGTATTTTGATTATCGTTAGGGTTTTCATTTCTGCGGGAAGCTCAGCCCCAGCAGCAATTGTCTCTCAGTAGTATTTAGCTTCCGAACACTTGTTACACTGAACCTTTCGTATTCAATCCCCCCAAAATCTTTGCATAACTCTGATCATTTTTATGATAAAATTCCGAGCAAAAAATATGTCATTATGTGTGCGGCAAAACAAATGTGTTTTACCCCCTACCATTTTTCCTTAGGCTAAGGCCCTGGACGTTCTTTGTCTTTACTCAAAAGCGAGATTTCTTACCCGCTCCCCTTTTTCCTTCCTAGCTTTGAATTATCTAGGTCTTGGCTAATCTAAATTCCTTTTCTCTGGAGCGTCGTTAATGACGTTTTGTTTATAGCTAGGCTTAAATATTGAACGAGGCCCTCTTTCACACATAATTCGTTTATCCTTCTCATAGATAGTATATATAGAATGGTGGCCCGTTTCAGTTGGAAATTTTGCATTGTATTCACATATAAAGTACATCAGATAAATATATGTGTTGATTGTTGATCATGGAATATAAGTTCGTGATGTTTCCTTTTTAGTCAATAATTGTATTTTTGTTCTTTTTCTGTATTCCTCTCACATTTTCCTTTTATTTGCCAATGTCTATGGACTAACATCTTTGAATATCGTCTTGGTTTTACTTTTCGTTATTAACGATATTTGTAGGCTTCCTTTCCAGGTTGCAATAAGTTATAACATCATTTCGTTTGCTGATAACATTATATTCAAAAGGTCGAATGAAAATGTCAAAAGTCGTTTGAAGGTCTCTCGGACTCTTCACGTGTTCGAAGATACCTGAATTAAGAAATGCGTTAGGTAAGGGGGACAAGATTGAGGGTGCATGGATCTACCTCTGGAAGGCGAAATATCACAACCCTTACATATAGCCACTTATGATCGTTTATTAAATGTTGTAGAATACAAAAATGCAATTTGAAACATGCCTCCGATACTCTGTGAAAGACACCCTCGTACCGAAACCCAATCTTGCTTCGAAGCAGCAGTCATTAATGGACGCTATAGAAAAAAGAATACTGAATAGACAAGACTACGGTAAATCAAAGCTACAGAGCCAAAAGGTAAATTGTCTTGCCAAAAACTTAAAATGTGCACGTAGTCAAAATTTATTCCACTTGACGCGTGTTTCAAGCATTTATCATCAGGAAATTGAAGGTGACGTTATAATTTATATATAATTAAAAAATTATCAAAAGACAGACTGACTGACTGACTGACTGACTGACTGGCTGGCTGGCTGGCTAGCTTACTTACTTACATTAAAGAGTCAAATATCCACCAGGCACAATAACTTGGAATACAGGTAAGTATAAAACCCTATCTTCTTAGGTCCATATCTATAACTCAAAAATAACTGTCAGAACGGTATGAATCGGGAATAAATGACGGCGTGCCTCACACACAGCAATGGCTCTTCGGGAAAGAAGATATGTGCATTTGGAATTAGGCACTCTCTTCCCTACCTGTGTCGCACATGTAGTTATAGACCTTTCATGGATAAGTGCGTGTGGGGAATATTCTCTTGAAACGCTTTTGGACGGACACATTTGAAGGAGTTACGATATAGGTTACAATGAATGCAATACATTGCCTTTTCTACATGCACACACTCAAACTGTAGCGACATTGCTTGTAGTTGTTTAGGAGAGGTACTCCGGGAACCTTATTTCCTTTTAAAGAGATTAAAGGTCAAAATATAGGTTGCAGTGCCCTACTTTAAAATTCTTGTATCTGTTTTGTTTCAACTATTTGACATGCTGTGATTTTAAGATTTATTAGTCCTTTCAACTTTTGAGATTCCTCTCTTATTACAACAAATTAAGTCGACATATTACAGTCATTTATTGTTCTACAATTGCAACGATTCTAATGCATTTTTAATCTTTTGGATGTCATTGCATATGGTATAGGTAAACATATCAAGAGGGGTAACTCTTTTTGACTAATGACTTTGAACAGAGGCAATGACACAAGAAACCGTTGGATCATTTATTTGCCCAATCCTGTTGATTATTTAAGTCGTATTATTATTGTAATTTTCTCTTTCTTAACATATAAAAACTGCACACCGACTCGAATATAAGATTATGATCTTTCACCTAACATTCACGAGGTATGACACCCTTCCCTTAAATAATATATTTATATGTTACATATTTCAACCTCAAATATACAATGATATATGAACAGTACACACGGAAATTGACAAAACACATAGATAATATAAAACAAGAAGTTCATTGCGCCTTAACGTCCATCTGGTAGTTTCATTTCTGTTTGAACTTTTTTATCCTGGGTAAGGGACTTAACTATCTTAATCCATGGCAACGGTTGCAACATGCATACAAAGTGTAATTTCCTTTTTTGTTTATAAGAAATACAAATTTTCCTTATTTGAACAAATCTAAATCACTTCCAGAAGTAATATTGCATGTACAGTTTAGCTGAAATTGGTTTAGAAGTATCAGAGAAGTTCAAAATGTTAAATATACAACAATGCAATCTGAAACACGCCTCCAATAAATATGATATCTATAAGAGGAAAGAGCAAATACTCTGTGTGAGAAACCCACGTACCGAACCCCAGATCCAGCTTCAAAGCAGTCGTCATTAATGGACGCTATAGATAAACTGAATTAAGAATAGACAAGACTTCGGTAAATCAAAGTTACAGAGTCAAAGGGAAAGGGGAAACTCACGATGGTTATGATGTAAAAAAAACCTTACCCCAACAATAATACAAAACTGTCTTGCCAAAATTTGAAATGTGCGTGTCAAAATAGGAATTTTTAAACGTATTGCCCTGGACTCGTGTTTCGAACAACCTAGTTCTAATCAGCAAAGTTGTAGTTATAGTTTAAATAGAAAATATATTTTCAAAAGACAGACAGACGGACTGACTGACTGACTTACTTACAATAAAGAAGGAGCCAACATATGCACCAAAAACAACAATTTAGAATACAGGTAAGTATCAAACTGTATCTTCTTAGGTTAATAGCTCAACAATAACGGGTATGACGTTATGAATTGGCGTGCCTCACACACAGCAATGGCTTTCCGCAGGGAAAGGTTCAGTATAACAAGTGTTCGGAAGCAAAATGTTAATGGTCTAGGATACCAACAGAGGTAACCACACAAGTGATAAGAATTCCAAAATGCAGTCAAGAACGAGATTCTATCACCCGTTCAGTTGGTTTGACGCATTATTTATTGCCCGTCTCAGTGCGCCAGGTCTGGCTTCGATGCAGACGTCGTAAATGGACGCTATAGAGGACATGAATTTAGAATACACGATTCCTCGGTAAATTGAAACTAAAAACCAAAGAATCATCGTCATTGACTGACGCTCAATCGAAAATTAATTTTGTATAGATATAATCTAGTTAATCTGAGACTACGCATCCAAAAGTGTAAGTGTGAAGAAGAAACTTATGTTTTTAACAAACAAATCCACCCCAATACACGTGTTAATTTACTCTGAAGATATGTTTATCAGATGTTTAAGTCATCAAAAAAACACATTTGTTTGTGTTATCGTATAGTACACGATGTCGGTAGCCAAACGATTTAGCTAAATAATGAACGAAACATGTAATTTACTGTAAAATATCTCCATCTCACTTAGAAATCCGACTGTAAAACAATATGAAGAGATGTTGGTGTTCAAGATAAGGTTATTTATTGTATAATTAGAATATAACTTTGCAATTTATTACTTTTTTTACTTAGTGTACTTTTAGTTTTGTGTTTAAATGCCATTGTGCATCATTTTTTAACATTCTATCCACATGATATCCATTAACCATGGGTATAGTGAAGTTTTCGTTCTTATACCGTGGCTTAGATAAGTCGTTTATACGTGATATACCATAAACTATTTAAAAACTTTTACAGATATGTTAATTTACATAATCAGATGCCTTGAAATGACATTTAGGTTGTAAATATACGAGATGTAATTTGAGAACCTCTTATTCATATGGGTAAAAGTAAATGACGCTACCTTGTTTATGAACCACTTACTCCAGATACATGTACAATGTTAAGAAATGCAACAACTTTTCTGATTGGTACACTTTTCTTATTAGGGTATGCAGATATGTACATGATAGAACATGATTGACACTGCTATACGCACGGTCTTCTGATACACTTCTATAAAACGTATTAAGGAAATGTCATATGTATTGTTACTGGTGTGTAGATATATAAATGTATAGATTTATGAAATATACGACATACTTCCAAACTTCAAATGTGAAGCAATTTCGTTGAGAAATAGTGTCCGAAAACAAAATGGTAAGTGTTGTACATTAAGTTTATAAATATAATGGATTATCATGAACATTATCTCAATTAATGCACAAACGTTCTATTTTGTGCCTAAGTGATTAGTATGTTTGACATTTATTTATACGCATGTAAGAAGTAGATACATAAAAAACAAGACGATATTCAAAAGACATTAGCAAATAAAAGGAAATTTTGGACGCATACAAAAAAAGAACAAAAGTACAAGCATTAACTTAAAAAGGATCATTACAAACTTCAATCAACAAACTAGAATCGAAACTTTGTGTCCGCGATGTTTTCGAGTCATAACATTAGTCGTCGGAAGATAATACATATAAAATTAACCAATACAGCTAGTAATTAGAGCAGGAGGAAACAGAGAAATATTTAGAATTCTTAAAACTATAAATCTAAATGTACCGATATTGGAAGGCCTTCGATCACATTGCAGTTCATGTGTTGTTAAACCAGAAACAAAGATTTTCATAAATATGTCTTAAAATTCTAGTAATCATTCAAAAAGATGTTAGCACATTCTTCACGAGGATATTGTGATGACCCGATCCAATTATGTACCTGGAATAAAAACATGACCTTAAACTAAAGTAAAAATATCGTCAAGCCAGTTATCAAAATTGAAGCAAAACTTTACCAGACAACGCCAACGAAACACCACAAACAATTTAAAACAAACACAAAGCGGGAAATAGATCTGTGAATAAAACCTCTGGAATAAGGTTATAGATTAACGTATATAATAATAGAATTTCCTTTAGACAGATTTGTGAGCATTTTTAATTAATTTATTATTTTTAATTAGTCAAATTTATTCATGCGACAAACAATTATGACACGAAGTAAACACAAGCAATAAAGAACAGTTTGGACCTGTTTTCGATGAAAACTGTTCTTCAAAGCCTTCATTATTTCACAGGTTATTTTCCAATTCAGCATGAGTTGAGTAGTTCATCTATAACGGGTTTCAAAGTTGTGATACAACTCGCAGTAACTTTTTTCTACAATAAAACAAGAAGACATAGGTTTTTTTCATGTTCGGCGTCTTTTGCACAGTTTCTTTTCCTAATAAGTTAAGTGTGGTTTTTCCATAAACCCGGGCCTCAAATTAGTGACGTAACTCGTAGGAACTTGTAACTAATGAAACATCCTTCATTATACTCTAAATCTATTTCCCATATTTGGGGGGTGTTTTGTTGTGTCCAGATGTTATTCTGGTAATTTGATTGTTGTTTCTGTTTTTGTTAATGAAATCAAATATTATATTTGCAATCATAATTTTGATTCAGTATATACAACGACTACATGACATGTCAGTTTCCTGGTGTCATCATGCACATCAATAGAATATCAATCTTTATTTAAAACAAAATTGGCTATTGCCATGTATATTGTAAATGCTAACACACAGACTTAACAGAACTAAAGACATAAGTGATAAGAAGTACAATACAGAAAAAACCTATACGAGATAACATCTAATCACACGTAAAGTGATAACACATAACTGAAAAGTTCAGTTTATAATTAAGTAATATATTCTTGTATAATTCTATATTGTTTACATGTTGTAGATTCAACGGATATACATTGGTATTTTGTTTATACTAAATCTATGGGTAAGAATTGTAATATTCATACTTTGTTTGGAGAATGAAAGTTTCATAATGTGTGTGTGTGTGTGTGTGTGTGTGTGTGTGGTTTAGAAGAAGTTATTGTTATTTGCTATATTTGCTCTATTTTGTTTTATCGATGTCTGTAAATATAACATGATATTGCTATTTTTGTTACGTTATCATAGGGAAACATAAGTTGTAGGTAATACATGTAATACAATTAACTGATATAGCAAACAATAGATAGGTTATTTATAAGAGGGAAAAAAATATATTGCATTTATAAAGACACTAAACTTTAAGTTAAGGGTTCTTGCTCTGTTTGAACAAGAACTTTATTTCTTATAATGAGTGAGATAAAAAAGGAGTGAAAGTTTGAGTGGTTAAACAAAAAATAACAGAATATTAGAAGTCTTAGTTAAAGCCAGGTTCAGATACAGTGTTACTTATGTCTTGCAATTCAATTACGGAAGTTGAAACTGTTTTGCCAAAATTATACAAAATAGGTACAGTGTAACTACAAAATTGATCATATTTAATCCAATCATAGTACGGTTACGTGTACTTCTCCTACCATCCGTTTCTGCAACTTGCTTTATCTATGTCTCGTCTATTCTAAATTAATTTTCTCTAGTGCGTCTGATAATGACAGTTGATTTGTAAATATGACTGGCATTTTAGAGAGTACTGGTTTTTCGTTCCTAGTACTTTAATTGGTAGTTTGTTTCAATTTACAAGTTTGTGTATTTATGACTAAATAAGACACCTCTAAAAATGAAGTGAACAATATTTTATACATGTTGAAATGACCATAACCAATTAAGAGCCTACAGAAAGAGACATAATTACAATTAAATCTTTTCTTTTGTATTTATCAACACTCTGCTACGATCGTCCAAAACATTAAATCTAAATCGGGAAGATCAGTTCACAGTGACTAAAATAAACAACACCATACGCCTATTTAATTCAAAGGAACATCAGTATTTGTTCTCTAATAGAGTTTCAGACTGTTGATATCTAATGGAATATTGTTTTAGACATTACAACAAGACTATGATACACATGTATATACATATGCTTTATTTTGAATGAATTTAAGTCTTTAAACATGATGTTACCAAATGTTAGCTTTCCCCTATATTACCTTGTTAAGACCCTATTTATCTATTACATTGGAAATGTTTAGCTTACCTTTTTTCTTTTTCGTGTTTAGTTTCTTACCTACGCTGCAACACGAAGCCAGGAAGGTAGGGAACAAAAATTCGTATACACCTGAATATAAGCGTAATCATAATTTGTAATGCAATGCCTGTATTTGGAAAAAAAATAGATCTAATTAACATCTGAACAAAACGTCTTGTATGTACACTTTATTGTAACGTGTACAAAAGAGAGTTATTTTTATCAAATGTCGAAGGTAAATATCCTCATTAAAATGCCTTCTATTGATATTGTTTCTTTCTTTGACCTCGGTTAAATAAAATTTCAATACGCTACTCTAGTCAATTAATTGAGAATAAAAAGTAAAAAGTTTAAATTAGTAGTAAATGCATGGTAACGTTGTGTTATTTATAAATCATATTTGTCGAATCTTACCTTTTACTTATATTTTCTAGTGTCCTATCTATGCTTATTGAACTCTACCGATAGTTCAATATTGCACTTTACCTTTCGATTGATCGCTAACAATGATACAGTGATCGCACTGCAAGCCTATGACGCCAGTACGGATACTCCAAATCCAAATGGCAAGAAAGAAACCTGCAGGAGCTCCAAAGGAAACGATACAAATGACAGTCCTTTGGAACTCTCCATAACCCTGGATACAGACGACTCGGCATCTGTAGCTTCACAATCAGCAACATGCGGTGTGCGTGAGGTATGTGTACTGTAGATGATCATTGTGAAATGTTCGAGACCTATGATGTCGTAATTCTAGACACATAAATACAAATTACGTTTACATGGGATCGAATGATAGTTTTCGTTATGTTTATTGTACTTTTTTTACTTTCGAAAACAAAAGACAATATTATGTTTTAAAGTACCATTGTTTTATTTGTATTGTTTAACAGTCCCGTTTCGATAAGAACTATCATTTATGTTATGTGTAAACATGGTTATGATAAAAATATATTTAAACATTTTTATTTCGCAAAATTTCTCTTTCAAAATACAAACTTGCAAACTGAAACAGGCCACCAATAAATATTACATCACTATCCTCAAGCTTTCTAGTGACGGATAATATTGTCACTAAATATATAAACGTTTCCTTATGTTTTTAAGTTATGATGTTTTCTTCTTTATCTTTGTTTGATGTTGATAGGTTACTACTGGTACCAGTTATAAGTTTCGAATTCGATCCATCGGTGACCTTGACCTTGACACTTGGACTGACGCTTTCTATGATTGTGTTTGTGATAAAAACAATCTACTGGCAGCTTGGAGGTCTACAGGGCCTATATTTACAAGGTATATTATAATCGAAAGTCATATATACATCTCTTTTCTTATGGTTATTTCTTATGATGTAACATACATAAAAACCATAAGACGCTATTTCAATTGCATACGTTATTGACGTTGGACAAATCAAAGGTAAACGGGGTACATACACAGCAAATACAACAAGATACAAATATTGAATTAAACAGGAATCATAAAACATGTTTTATTGAATACTTAGATGTTTGCAATGAGTAAGCGTTTACAGCTACAAATATGTCCACATTATATGTAATTTATTCTCTCAATTTTTTAAAATCCCATTTCAAATTCTATTGACTTATAACAATATGAAAACGACAGCTATTCTTTAAAGCTTTTGTTGCTGTCGATATACCACTGAAATTACTATCGGGACTCCTCACATTGCCTAAGGGAATACTCTTTCTGTAGCATACAAAATCAGCTACCTATTTTATTGTACCCTTTTAGAACAGACAAGTGCGAGTCCGTAGTATTGATACGCTTTTTATTTGTTATGTAAATATTAATAAAATTGAAGCAATATGATTTAAAAAAAAAAACATTAATTACTCTGTTTATGCACTAGAAATCTAAATTTTTAATGGTTTATGTTTCAACGTTTGCAAAATAATTTATTTTTTGCTTTTCAAACTTCACTGCGTTCTTTAAAAAATAGATGTTAGGCCTAACAGGACTGTCGCATAGACTTTTGTTTGGATAAAACAATTTTTCCTAAAGTAAATAAGGTACGAAGATGGAGAAAACCTCAAACAGGAGTTGTATTGTTATTGATCATGACATAAACATAGAAAGTAATCTAAAATCAAACCGAATA
>JAUMGZ010215224.1:0-36465 GCA_032359645.1 Pododesmus macrochisma | reverse complement strand
AATGCTACATTAGTTTTATGCACTAAATGTGCATATTTTGAATAGTGCTTGAAAGCAAAAGGATTGATAATCTAAATTAATACACTCAAATTGAGCACAAACAACTGATAAGTGGCCTCCAGTGGACAAGTCAAACAATCCATGACATCGAGATGGAAAAGAAAAAAAAAAGTACCTGCCTGGTCTGTTTACACAGAGTAGACCCGGGGGAGGGGAAACAGACATTCTTTTAAATGTGGCCTTACCCTCTCAATTCGATTTATTTCGATTCGATTTGATGAATATTTATTGACCACAAATTTAGTCATTCACTAACATAATAAAGAAACTGAAATAGATTAAGGGTCAACAAAACAAAACAGTTAACAAAGCAATAAATGGATTAAATTATGTGGAATTCATGACCAGATTAACACTGGCAGGAAAACAGAGTAAAAAAAGAATGTCATGGGCAATTCTTCACTAAAGGGATCGACAATTTCTATGAATGCTTGTATGCAGAAGAAATGCGGCATGTCGCTGGCTGATTATCGTTCTGCCGCTTGTCTTAACACTGACAGTCCATCATCGGGGAACGATCAAATGGCGACTGTCAAAGCCAGAGGTAAAACGAGATTCAACCTTTGAAATGCTGCGTTTCCTCTGCATATGAGCACTCGTAGGACTTGTCAACCCCGCTGAATTTAAATGTTACCACACATAACTTAGAAACAGTCGCAGTTTTGTCTACTTTCCCTCTTTTTCTAAAAATTCAAGTTGTTCCCACACTTTACGCCACCATTTTGTTTACTAATGCGTAGTATAATTTTAGAAACAAACCGAATTGGTATTCCGGATTCGTGTCTCGAATTGATTGTGCTGAATCGTGGTGCACCGCACAGCCCTAATAAGTATCATGAATGATGTACAGTACATGTTTCATACAGACATACTTAAAAATGACATCACTGTGATTGTTTTGCCAGAGTTATTGCCCCCTTTACTCATAAATTTCTTTTCTGGCGGGCAAATCTTCATCAATATTTGACATGGGTTTGCCAATTTTTCCTGTAAGTGGCATGGCATGGTGAAGTGTAACATGAAAAAATGGTACAACTGCGACCTGACTGCACTTTTGCCCCTTTGCTTGTCAAAATTTTCACTGGGACAACTACAAATTAGTAGGAATGGGTCAATGAAATTAAGAACCATATCGATATACTTGCAACAGCAGGCGATATCAGTCTGGTGACTGCTCTTGTTATATGCCTACTTATTACGTGGCTGTATATTGTCCGCAGCTTTTTGAGTAAAGTACAAGACGCGTTTAGACAGGCTTTGATGATATTTCACATAGTTGCATCAAGTTCTAGAGACGAATGGGAAATCCAAGGTCATCCAAATCACATTTACTATTTTTAGAAACATTTTGTATAAAAGAAATGGTCTGCAGCTTCTTGAGTAAAGTTATGCATAGATTTTGATGATACTTCATGCTATTGTTCCTTGCATCAAGTTCTAGAGTCCAGTTGAACTTTATTGTCATCAATTCACTTAGGGTTGTTCCAGAATTAACCATATGGAAGGGTGGTAGGCACCTGAAGAATATATCGTGGGTGGTTGGGTTAAATCCACATCTGCCTACCATTAGGTATATTAAATCAGTTTTAATATTTGATGGGTGGTTGAGCCAATGAAATGCTGCCTCCCACCCCTCCCATGTGGTTAGTTCTGGAACAGTCCTTAGTATTTTTAGAAATATTTTGTATACAAATCTTGTTCGTATACATAGTTGCATAGATTTTGATGATGCTTCATACATTGATGAATTTTGGTACATGTGAATTGATGATAAAATAAGCTGTTTTAAAGTTTCTGTCTATGTACAGACTCTACGCTTATTTTCTCGATGTGCGCATCAAGTACTATTTTGCAGTATTCTTGTTTCTTCTGGAATATTTCTTGAAACATTCAATTCTCAAATTTGCTAGAAAAACCAAGAAAAGTAGGGTTGAGGAAATTTTTGAGGGTTCTTTATTAAAATAGAAATTACCATTAGGAGGATGTTTTTGTAGAACCTCAAATATAATTTATTTAATTAAGATGTAAAACCTTGGGATATTTTTTACTGGATTATTGTAAAGTAATTTTTTTTTCCAGGGAGCAGATAAAAGATATCGCAGAACAACAGGAACCCAAGGACGAGAATACTGAAAATCAAGATCCTAAGTATGTTTGTGTTTCATTCTCAAGCAATTTGTTAAAATGTAAATTTGTGAAGGACTTCTTAAATTAAGTAATTTAACCCTAATCCCGCCAAGCGCTGCAATAGTCGCTTCCGCTTTCTTCTGTTGCAACTGTTTGTTGTTTGACAGGGAATTCCCCTCTGATAGTTAGTTTATGATATTCACACGTGACTAAGACATTCTAATCTCACATTGGTCAGTTAAAAGTAGCCTGGTTCAAAGCTTTAAATAACCTGGGTTTTTTCGGGGAAATCCACTGATAGATCAAATTTGTTTCAAAATGGCGCCATGCTTTGTCGACTGGTGTAGAACCTAGCGAGGTTTGGTCATCAACTGCGATGTGATCATTATTGCAATTGAATTTGGCCTTTGTAATTTGATGGCAATGTCTTTTTGATGCAAGATATTCTAACTAAAGTTGTTTGCCATGGCATACTTCATTAATGTGGCAACTTGTTTAAAAATTGTATGTTTGATCGAATTCCTCATTGAGCAATTTGATGCTATTCTCGATCACATTAAAAAAAAAAAAATTAAACAGGATGTTTTTATGGTACAATGATTAAGAGTGTATATTGAAGTATTGACAGATTTTGTATTCGCCATTCAAGGATGGACATTTGCAGAGAGGAAGAAAGATCTGATCCGATTAATCATTTTCCTATGTTAGGTGAAACAAGCTTGTTTCTATATATCCATACACCAAATCCTACATCAGTTATTTCTATAAGGGAAAGATTCTCTTCATGTTCCAGCATACAGTTGCATAGAACAAATCATCTGTTCTCTTTCTAAATTTAGAAGCACGTGTGCACGTTTTTGTATCCTTTAAAATTTCCAACAAATTGTTGAAGAGGGCAGATATTTCAGTCCAAAATGTCTGAAAACATACAATATGTTGTCATAATTGTTACCTATCAACATTCAATACCTGGACAGATGAGAGACTTTGAACTTACATTGTTAGTAACTAGTGTTGTCCTGATTAATCAATTTCGTCGAGTATTGGTCATTTACAGCAATCAACTAATTAATCGATCACATATTTCATGATCGATTTTCGTCAGAATAAAGTTTCTCGGTTGTCGCTTACAGCGCTGAAAATTAAAAAAAAAACTTTACCATGCTTGTAATTCAACACAATATTTGCAAGGCTAACATTAATAAAAGTCATAAGAAATTGTAAAATGTTGAGTGTAAAGGTATAATTGCATATATTTACAAAAAAAACTGTTTGTAAATCTTATTTTCAAGTTATTTGCAAACTACATAAGTGACAGACGTTTCACAATGGCGGAAATACCGTGAATACACAAGGAGAATACACACATAAAACCAAAACGTTGAAAATATTTTATGTTTCAATTAAATCGATCATCGGTCACTTTCATCAACTGATGATTGATCACAAAATTTCAACCGATTCCCAACACTATTAGTAACTTCTTTTTTTAAGTTGAAATCAATGTATACTTGTGTTTTCAGCGAAAGCACCGAGTCAACTGAGCAGCCTGAGGATGCTAGTTCCAAGCAGATGACATTGGCCGAGTGGAAATCTCAGCAGGAGAAGACACGAGTAAAAGCCTCGTTCAACATCAGAAAAGCTGGGGAAGGCTGCGACAGCGACCAGTGGAAGAAGGGAATTGTTTACAAGAAACCAGAGGTAGAAGATGATGAAGAAGAGGAGGAGGAGGATGAAGAGGACGATGAGGTAATTATTAACCCTGGTCGTGCTGAACCTGATCATTACAGGAATCCTGGGATATTTTAGTTTGTTTACTTGCTACAGTGATACACTTACCTTGCAATATGTATTGCAATACTGACCCTACGATATGGATCACGATTCATATTTTGCAGCAATTTCAAACAGAAATTTAGAAAAGAATGTTTATTTAAAGAAACATGAAGAAAATTCAAGCTTTTTCAAATAAGTAATTTAAGATAATGAATTTTGCGTGTTTTCAATAAGAAATTGAAGGAATGAAGGTCTTTTTCTTTGGAATAAATTCTTTTTAAGGCCATACACTCTTCCCATACAAATCCTGTCTGTTTGTTAACATGTCACATTTTCCACTTCTCAAATACCACTTGACCAATTTCATCTAAACTAGGGGAAAGAGATTCAGATTTGTTAAATGATAGGGCTAGGCCCCCTGGAGGGATGCCAATTTTTTTTTTAAAAAAATATCTTGAGGTCTAAAGCTTTATGTTTTTGTATGTGGTAACCTTGGAGAATGGAGAACTAAGTTTGTTCAAAGTGTTGCTTTGGGCTCAGAAATCTGTAAAGTGTTTCAAGGTCAATTTGTTACGTTTTAACATTTTTAACTTCTATAAAACTACTGGACCAATTATAATCAAACTTGGTAGGAAGCATCTCTAGGGGAGGGGAGTTCAAATTTGTTCCAAGAAATAGCTCAGTCTTGAGGGGGCAAACATTGGGGGAAATTGACAAAAAAAAATTAAAACCAGTTATAAACTTGAAGACTTGGAGCTAGCTCTATTTAATAAAGTGGCCTTGTTAAAAAAAAAAATTCAAGGCGTGACCCTTTGGTAAAAACAGGTTATGAAGCCTTAAATATAACATGTAAAAATTGAAATCTTGTGCATATTGTCTTCCACTTGTTTGACTGCTATTGAAGAGGAAGTTTTAATAAAAACATTCAGATATCATTTATGCTTTCTCATTTATACAGGATTATGATCACAAATCCAAGCATGTTGTGACCGACATCAAGATAACCTTCAACGACTCTCCCAGGCGGGGACGTGGAGGAAGACGCCCAAGAGGTGGCCGTGGAGGCAGGGGAATGGGTGGTGGCAGAGGAGACCGAAGAGGAGGATCTCGGGATGTCGCACCAAAGTTCGATGATGAGAACGACTTCCCAAGTCTGGTCAAAACAGAGGCGTGAAAACACGTACAGAAAAACGTGCTCTTGATAAACATGAGGCGTTAGTTATTTTTTTGACAGTGTGTAATTGACTCCCGTTGCACACTGTTTGGAATTCTTGGAATGAACTGCCAGCAGGTGGTATGACACTGACTATGGCCACTCATCTCTGCATTTAGCATACAACATTGTATGGTGGTGTATGGAAATTTAAAAATATTTATGGATCATGTCTGTAATTCTTCGATCTAGTTGACTGCTTCCGGGTCGACCAATAGTTACACAAATTAAATGATGAATGAATGAATATTTGCACAAGGATGGAATAGTGATGCAAGGAGCGACGTGTGCAGTTGTGATTTGTTTACAAGAATTGTCCACTACAAATCTTTTGTGCTATTTTAATGTGTTGCATACCTTACATGTGCTTCAGATTTCATTAATATATTATTATAGATATTTAAAGCAACAAGAAAAAAATATCAATGGACGTATATCACTCAATTCCATGTTTGACTAGTATAGCTCTGTCAATGCAGATGTGAAATGTTTGACAATTGATATTGGCATGGAAAATTGCTACATGTATACCCAGACTATTTAAACTGTGTTTAGTAGGTATGACATGCATGTGTACCCTATAACAAAAAACGAAAAGTGAGCTATTTTATTAGCCACCTCAAAATTATTGACAATTGTGCAAAGTTTGCATGTTTTACAAATTCTCAAAGTTGATCAGAAATCATTGTTTGCTGCTCAATTAGTGGCTGATCATAAATCACTGTGCATTACATCATCTTATGTTTTGTTGAGATTTGAGTGTTTGGCCATTTCAGATGAATCATGTCGACAGAATGTTTTGTTTTTTGATGATATACTGCCTGTTATGTTTTCATGCACTATTATTTATTTTAACACTCTAGTACCATTTTTATAATGCAACCATGATGCTCATTCTTGGATTTGTGTGTTCTACAACTTTGTTGTTGACCAGACGAGTTCTAAGTTCAGGTCTCCACGTTCAAATTGTTTGGATGTTGTGGGATCCTGATTCATTTCATTCCTAGCCCGCTGCATTATTACTACATGGGAGAATAATTTTATAAATAAATAATGAATCACCCATAGACAAATACGTGTTTGGTTTTCTTCTTGAAAAAAAGGTTGTAGCCTTTCACAATAACTGAACGAGTGTTAAGTGAACCACTGGACTATTTGTTTGTGGAATCTTAAGTCTTAACAAGGACTACCATTGTTAAGATCAGTATGAGGCAGCTAATATTGGGCCAAACAAAATGTATTGCTTGTTTCTCGGGCTACTTATTTAGATATGGGAGGAAAACATTTTTATTGTAAATGCTAAAAAAAATTTGAATGATCAATTACAAATTGGACATATTTTAAAGCAAACATGGCTTCAGTTGTATACCACGAGACCAACGAGAACATTTACGAATCACAACTGGCACTTGGAGTTCAGAATAATCAAAATCATTTACATATATCCTGATGATCCCAAGTCTTCTTAAGATAGATGAAGAAATATCTTGTTGTGTTGTGCACTCGCAAACCTTTAAAACCAGTTGGAATCAAATGACTAATGTCTGCTATAAAAAGGAATACAGCTCAACACTTCAATCCATATAAGCAAATTTTGAGAAGCTTTATTCAGAACAGTAATAATATGCTCAAGTTCGTATATTTTACATGCATCGTTTCCAATGTACGATGGCTAGCCTAAAGTTGTGCAATTTGATCATGACTTGTATGATATAATAGTTCTCAATTCATAATGATGACCAAACAAGATTTTATTCGTCCAACTGTCGACTTCTGTCTGTTACTTTAATCTTTGCTATCTTTCAGTTAGAGATGTGATCCATACATTTCCTGCTCATGATCCAACGCTTATTACATATACTGACCATTAACAATAACACATCTCCTCGCCACACATTACCACATCAAATCTTTACGGACCATCAAGGTCATTACGGGAGTGCATCTGTGTATTGGTGAAAATACATTTTTTATGTGAAAAAATTATATTAAAAAAATTTCAAAATCATCTTTACTCTGTCATTTATCATTGGACTAAAATGTAAATGGAACTCGCTTTGCCATAATCGACATGTTCTGTTCAAACCAAAGGTACCGACTTCATGATGCTAGTTTTAAGTCCAGCTTGACCTTTTTTCATACAAATCCCATCCGTCGTCGTAAAACTTCTACTAAACCACTTGACCAATTTCATCCAAACTTGGTAGGATGTATTCCTAGGGGAAGGGGCCAAAAGGGGGAAAAGATGTCCAAACTTCAATCTTCTAATAAACTAGAAGTCTATAGCTTAATGCTTTGGTATGTGGTAACCTTAGGGCATGGATAACCCAAGTTTGTTCAAGGCGTGATCTTGGAGTCGAAAATAGGTTAACACATTTTTGGGTCAAAGTTCACATGGCAAATGTTTTCACATTTTCGACTTCTCCGAAACCACTGGACTAATTTTATCCAAACTTAGTAGGAAGTACCCGAGGGGAAGGGGGTTCAAATGGGGGAAAATTGACAAAATCTTAGGAGACCCCAAGTTTGTTCAAGACGAGACCCTGGTATTAAAAACAGGAAGGGATCAAAGTTTAAAACTAAAACAAATGCAGCATGTATGCATGTTAAAGATTGGGATCTACAATTTTCGTGTCATCTGGTCCATCTGCCAGACTAAAGGTCCTGTCTGACGTCGTTAACTTTCACATTTTTGACCCCTCCCAAACCACTGGACCAATTTTATCCAAACTTGATAGGAAGTATTCCTGGGGGAAGGGGGTTCAGATTTGTAAAGATGATTAGGTAAGAGGCCCATATGGGGTAAAATTTAACAAAATCAAAAACTGAGCGTCTAGAGCTTAATGCTTTTGTATGTAGTAACTTTAGGGCATGGAGAACCAAGTTTGTTCAAGGCTCGACTCTGGTGTCAAAAATAGGTTGCACATTTTGGGGCAAGTTCAACGGTATATTTTATAGACATTTTAGACTTGTATTCCAAAACTACTGGACTGATTTCATACAAACTTGGAAGAAGGCATCCCTACTAGAAGGGGATTCAGATTTGTTCAAATGATGGGGCTCTCCCCCTCCCGAACGGGGCATCCCAATGGGTGAATTTGAAGAAAAAATCTTGTAAAATAGAAGGCCTAAGTGCTTTTAAAATGGTTTAGTATATATTTAATTTTAGAGCTTGGAGAAATAAGTTTGTTCAAGGCATGATCCTGTGGTCAAAAGTGTTCAAATGCAAAATATTTACTTTATTAGGCCTATTTCAACCAGATGACGTTAAGGACCAGTGGGCCTCTTGTTATACCTATGACAATTGGTGCTCATATCAACTTTGTCATCATTACAGATATTTCGTCACATAATCTTATCAAATCTCAAAAATGGTTGATCCCATTTCAATTAACTTTGGAAGAACAATGTTGTTTAAAAACAACTCCAAAGAATAATAATCCATAAGACTTGAAGCTTCAGGTGAGTGCACCAACTCCTGTTTGGCCTCTTGTTTTGTTACCTTGGATGTGCAGTTAAGCCATGTCCTCATTGATGCCCAAAAGGGACCGATGGGGACTATGGATTGTCCTGCAATAATTGATGCTTGATTAATCAATAATACATTGACAAAATTCGACAAAATTGTGTGACTTTGCATTCAACCTAAACGGATAATAAGCCAGTTTTAAAACCAACATAACTACCTCCAATTAAGATCAATAAACGCAAAAGAAATTGAATTGACCTAGAGATGGCTTAAAGCCTTTTCATGTGGACTTGCAGAAGCGCAGTGCATATTTAAGAAACAAGATGTCGCCGTAAACCCAACGTTTTGAACACATTCATTTTAAAAGAAAGACAATGGTTTAAATTGTGTACACAATTTTATTGAATTTTAAAGCGATACACCTTGGTTGGTTTTATAAGGAGCTCGCTAGCTAATCTCATTTTACGATGCCGTCGTTTAAACGCACCATCTCTGTGTGTTGTCGACAGAGGCGCTGGCTGCAACAATGTCCCTTCCTCACTCCCACATTTAAATCCAATATCTCTATCTCGAAGAATCTTGTTTGTAACGGACGAATCGGAGCAACATTTCTCTACAATTGGGGGTAATGAATCAGACAGCCAGGAGGTTTCAAATGACTTTGGCGATCTCGAAACATTTATGTTTGATGTACATGGTCTGTATTGTGAATGTGTTGCTGTTACACTTGCTGTTCTACCAGGTTCTGATTTATTTGATGAATTTCTTGGAATGTCTGGTAACACCACATGTGATTTGCTTGCATTAATTATGTTCTGTTTTACTGAAATTGTTGTCGTCTGTTTTAAATGACGTAGGCACCGTTTCATATCGGTGATGCTTTCAAGTATTGCACGATCGTTGTCGATGCTTTTACTACCTTTAACATTTGATTTTCTATTTAATTTCTTTCTATTTTCACGTGAAGCCACAATAATTGGGAGTCTTTTAACCTGTGTCTTTTCGATATCATCAATCTGATTCTTATCTTTGATATTGTAGTTTGAGTATGGCGGAATTTTGATAACGCTTTTCGAGTTGTGATTTGCTTTTCTCTCGGTTAAGTATTTCCCAGGATTCTCATTCCACAGTTCCTTCATCACTTCCGCGGATGTGTATCCAATTAAATATGAATGAGGTGTAGGAGAGAGGAAACTAGGAGGCGCCACCGTCTCTAGAATTGGTTCCAAAAGGTTTGCTTGTCCACACAAACCATCGTACATTCGACTTGTCAAAGTTTCATGAATATTATCTGTAACATACTTTCTTGCAATTTTTTGTCGTTCTTTAGTGTTGTCAACGGTTCTGAGTCTGGGTGACTGAATAAACGCTTGTCTTTGAGTTTCTGTTAAGACGCTGGTGGGGAAGATATCCCCTAAACATTTGCTATACATTTGTCGAGGGGATTTTTTAACGTCTGTGACCATTGCGATGTTTTTTCTGAAATGTATGATAAAAATTATATGTAATAAATTAAAAAAACTAGTTTCTTCAATGCGAAATTGATTTTGTAAATAGAGTTTATAGCAAAAAAATAGAACAACGAGAGTTTCTTTGTTTTTCTTCGTAAACCATGCAACTGATTCGATCTTGCATGGTCATTCCGCATGGATGACTATAGTTTTTGAAATTTTTGCTTTTTTGTGTGCGATGTTGATTATTCAATTAGAATCACAAGAAATTCTTTGAAATAAAGTAAAAATAAGATATTTTACCAATTCACACCGGGGTAACGATGTGAACAAACTGGAATTTCAATGACATGGCAATATATTATTTTACGTAAAAGTTATGAAAGCTCTAACTTGAATTCATAGCGCTTATTTTAACAAGCAAGTTCAAGTTTAAACAATTAGGTGTGAAACATTGAAGACTCCATGTTTCACGATTTGCGAAAACTAAAAAAGGATGCCATATTATAAATCAATCGGGAACGACTTGATTGATGATCATACGGCCTAAACTTGATACATGTGTTTAAAAAAGCTCTAGAACTTGTAGTTTATAAGAAAAGGATGTTAGAAATCATAAACCAACAATGACCCTTTCTATTTTACTTGTCAGTTTGTCGTGTACCTAGCTACATTTATCACTAGAACAAGGTCACAGATTTAATCAACTTAAATTCACTTGTTGTAAGGTATAGTGTCATATCTATATTAAATAATATGCCTTAGTACTGATTTAATTAATTAATATAAGAATATTTTGTGTTTGTCACCTGGTGGTGATGCGCCATTTGTGAATCAATCCAATTATATGAGCCGACATGTGTGTTTCTTTACAATATTTCCGAAGACCAATGGAGTTTAATAGAGTCGGAGATTATAAACAAATTCTGACTAAGAACACTTATTCTTACTGTGGATTTTAAACTAATTTTTAGGTACAAGGGTTGCCACATACTAAATTGACATGGAAGCACCACGACGGGTGACGCATGTACAAAAGGAAACGCTCACTCATTATTGACACCTTGTTTCACTTATGGTTTTCAATAAAAAAAAAGTTCGTCATGGGTAGTGTATTTTTTTTAAACTTTAATATCTATGCTTGTTTTTGTGCGTGCCCGTACACCCCCGTATTTCTTCGGGTTTCATAAACTTTATGGCTTATGAATAACGTCTTGGTTTATTGTATTTAATTTTCAAACCCGTGATATCAACGTCTCTAAAACGTACTCTCCTAACAATGGAGGTCATACTGGGTACAAATTCTGTTTTGCGTAAGCGTGGATGTCTACTATATTTTATGTCGCGTATTAAAGATTTATTTACTATTACACTGACTCCGAATCTACCGATCGTAGTTCTATCCTAATTTAGTTACCACCGAGAGCAAACATACAAAAAGCAAAAATTTCGTTATTTTCGGTTTTGTAGTGATCTTGACATTCGAACACACAAAACTGAAATGCTTCAGAGAACATTATATATAGCTTCTGACACATTGTTATGATGAGTTGGATATATTTTATCAATGTATTGTGGATTGAACAGAAAAGTCTCTGTTTTATATAATTTTGATATAAATTGTTCAATTCGAGCAAAATAGATAATGATCAACCACTGAAATGTATAGTTATCGATGCAGTGACAGTCCGAAAAAATATTTTTCTTTTCAATTCAGTTTATAATAAAAACTGCTTACAAAAAACATGAAATGCTCAGCAACATAAATGCGTTTTAAATGTAAACACAGAGGCTGCAGTAATATGTAACAATTTCATTTAGTATCATAAATAATAAGGACACTAACCAAAATCTAGCATAACTTTATACTTACAGTGTAGACGATTTCTTGTTGTATTCTAAAGCTTATTGCAAAAACGACAGAGATAAAAATTAAAGTCGCTTTCGTCAATAACTTCTAAAAACCGGAAGTCAATTATGCATTGTGACGTTTCGGAATTATGACGTCACAGACACAGTTTAAGAAAACCCGCAGTCTAATATGTTCTTGTTTCTACCTTAAACGTGAACGTTGCTATTCAGAAATGTTTTAACACAATCCAAACTTATTAACTTGAACCGAGTGCAGCGAAACTAAAATATTTTTCTAAAAACTGCGCATTAATAGCTTGAAATAAAATGCAGTGCAGATCGAGCAAAAACTGTAGAGACCGTGAAGGGGCACTGAAATATGCCTTTTGCATTTTAATGCAATTATAGTTATTCAAAACTTTGAACCTTGCTCTTGACCCGAAGTCAAGCTCCAAATTAACCGTCATCAACAGACTCGAAGGGGAAAATGAATTTAGAATACACAAGACCTCGATAAATCAAAGCTCTGAAGCCAAAGGGAAAGGGGAAAATCACGACGGTAATGAAGGACAAAATCCACAGCCCAACAATACTATAAAAAGACTTTTTAGATATACGCGCATACAAAATAGGAATTTTTGAACGTATTTCTCTAGACAAGTATTTCGGACAAACCAGCCCTCGTCAGCAAAGGTGACGTGACAAAAGACAAAAATCAAGTTACCAACTACTTTATAACATTTATAAAATTAATACTATCACAAGACGGACGGACGGACGGACGCGGACAATAAAAAAGCGCCGACATGTCAAATAGACAGGTACACACATTTCAAATACAGGTAAATATATAGCTTTATCTTCTACGATGCATGGCTAATTCGTGACTGGTTATGTGGTACTTCGCAAAATAGGCGAAGTACAGCTCAATCGCAGGCATTCAGCAAGGTTCAGTAATGCTGCCAAATGAATAGACTATATAGAGAGTCAATCAACAGCAAATATTTTGTGTGAAACAGTATCAATTCATACACAAAAATACAACAACAACAACAACAACAAACAAGCCAGAACCCTTATTTAGTGCAGTCTACAGAATATAAAACAACAGATCCTGTAATTATTTACCTATTTAAATCTATAATGTTCCTCAATGTTAATATGTAATTGATGTGGTTTGTATATTTGTTATAAATTTTTAAATGTTCTATCGATGCTTATTAATTGTGTTGATTAGAATATGAAATCATCAGAAAGTGGAGGAAATAAAGATAGGGATTATTACTATGACTTCACTTTTGAAGTCATAATCAACGTTTTGAATATAAGATTGTATGCCCATCTCAGTCAGCTGAAGGATAGGTTAAGGGATGGGCGGGTGTCCCACACAGTACAGTGGCTCTTTTCTCTTTTAGATATTATATTTATTGGAGGCATGTTTCAGATTGCATATTGTATTCTAAACCATATACTTTTCTTGATGTTTATTTGAGATCGATAAGAAGTACATTAAGTTCCAGTTTCTATTTACCTTTATCAGCGATATACAATACGATAATGATATATAATAACCGCTGCTTTGATCTCGGTTTGTGTTTTGATATAATACTAAGTAAAGGTATCATGGCAGAGACTTGCAAAGCACTAGATTTTCTCTACCTACGTGCATTTGACCACGAGTTTGGACCAAGCATCACTTATTTAAAAACTTATAAAGCTATATATTTTAAACTTTAAAATACACCAGGAAATGCACATAAGACGTCCCTTTTCGAACCGCCTTTCAAAAATTAATACAAAAAATCTATTATATTGTACTTTTATTGCTGTTTTCTATGCACTGTTTCCGGAATATTCTAAAAGATAAATAAGCACTTAATTTTACTTCGTAATACAATTATAAAGAAACGTTTCGATTTATATTTATTTCATAGGGGTTAACGCCCCTCTCAATGGAAAAATTGTTTTCTGTTGTTCATTTGACATCTACAAATTCAGTCAGATCAAATTTTTTTTTTTTTAGTTTAAACATATTTTATTGCCAAGTATAATACAGCAAAAGGATCAGACACAAGTTATTTCAACTTACTAGGTCTTCTCCTTAAAGAAATAATTTACAAAAACAGAAAATAAACACATGATGGCAAATAATACAAATCAATATACACATATATATAGTTTCGTCTACCTGAAACTTCCTGAGTGCTCGATGAAATACTGGACTGCATTGCATACTCTTATATTGTTTGCAACGTCCATATCTGGCGAACCATATGATAGTAATTCGCGATTCTGTGATCTGTTGTGTGTCAATTTTCTATCAGTGTTGGGCCTTAGTTGCGGGGTTGATTCTTTTCTAAAAGTCACGAGCTTCCGGGGGTCTCCGACCCCTCCACACACACTAGAGCGCTGTCGTGTACCCGCTGGGAACCTGACCTCTCGCCTCACTTCAACTTTTAGCGTAGTTACGGCCTTTTGAAACTGTGTTAAATTTTCCCCCTTTTTGTCCCCAAAGTGGTGCCTCCTGGGACCCATGCCCCTTCATTCGAACAAATCTGAATTTCCTTCCCAGGGATGACTCCTACCAAGTCTGGATGAAATTAGTCCAGTACAGTTTTAGACTAGAAGTCAAAAATGTGAATAGTTAACATATTTGCTATAGTGTTGCACTTTGACCCAAAACGCGTAACCTATTTTTGACCCCAGAGTAACGCCTTGAACAAATTTGGTTCTCCCTGCCCTAAAGTTACTACATACCAAAACATTAAGCTCTACTCGTAGGCCTTCTAGTTTATTAGAAAAAGATTTTTGAAGTTTTGACAAATTTTTCCCTTTTGGCTCCCTAGTGGTGCCCCCTGGGGGCTGAGTCCCTTCATTTGAACAAATCTGAGTCCCCTTTCCCTAGGGACACTTCCTACCAAGTGTGGATGAAATGGGTCAATTGGTATAGGAGGAGAAGTCGAAAATATGAAAAGTTTATTACGGACGACGCCCGGGATTTGTATGAGAAAAGTCCACCTTGGACTAATAAAACGAAATATTTATAATAGCGCTATAGTTAGACGATCTATCACAAAAAGAATATGTTTAATAAGTTAGATGCATACGGAAGGCTATACGTATGTCACTAAGAAAAAAATGTATGTCGTAATAACGACATAGTGTGATGCTCATTTTTCAATACTGCACCTAAGCGTTAACCATGTGCATGCATAATTGTTTGTTTTATTTGGGGTTTTACGTCCCTTTCAACCTACGTTTATGTCATATCGAGACGGTGTCTGCTAGTGACACTTCACACTTATGGCGACTTTATAGTGCTGTCTCACTAAAATATCATGCTGTAGACACAATATCATGACACTGACACCGAGCCAACTGACCTCCTCCAACCCGGAAACCTTAGCGCTAAGCAGGGTGTAAAAAATTGGCTTATTTTAAATCTTAGATTATGACGCGACCGGCAGAATCGAACCCACAACGGGGACTTTATCACCAGGCTACCAGCATGTAGCAAACGTTCTAGCCCACTTGGCCACTATGCTTGCCACACCCTTGGTCATTATTCATCCGTATTTTTCATTTTTGACTCTATTCTATATGTAGGGCGAAGGCTTTGTAATAAGATAATGCCTGATCCCTTTTGGTTATTTTTGAATTTGGCAACTTAGTGAATATGCAGGAGCTTCAGGTTTTTTTTAGCGAAAAGTTTCTAACTTTTCATGCTTAATAAACATAACCATTTTGAAAATGAATTAAAAACCAAGCAACAATTACTATATTCGTTAGTGTGTATATAACTTTGAATGCGTGATGGCATTCATAGGCGATATGAATGCCAACTGAAGTCGGTTGAGATATATAATGGCATGCACTAGTAAATTCATAGTTCACTTACTTATTATTTTGCAAGTAACTTAATATAACAATGAAATTGGAGAACATGATTAACCGCAATGAAATAAAAAATGATACGGAAAGTTGGAAGTCTAAATCTGAATTGAACATTCTATCTTTTCAATTCTTTAGAAATCAATAAGTGTCCTTTACTTAGCTTCGTGTAGTATGGTTTATAGTTTGTATTTATGAATGCATTAATATAAGATATAATAAGTTTCAAAAGATTTAAAACACAAACTGAATATTGCAATACTGAGTAAATATACAAATGATAGATATGAACACATACGATTCTGGTCGCCGAATATTTATCGCCACATATCCGCTGGGTTTTTTTTTAACCGTTTTCTCAAAACATTTTGGACGGATTTTTAAAAGTTATGCATCAATTAAGAAAAGAAACCATACTTTTTGATCGTAATAACAAGGTCTAAATTTAGTTAGTTTTTCTAATTAGGAAAATATGTTGAATTTAAGTGAAACAACAGAACACAAAGAATAATGTTACATACATGTACATCACTATCAAATAGCTGCCTAGAACACGACGATCCGGGTTCGATCCCTAAAGGAGGACCTTTGGTGTGATGGGGGATGTATTCGGTATTTTCCGTCATTTAAACTCCGAATTTATTTCATTATTTTATTTATATGTATTTGTTAATAGACACTTACTGCAGTGTTTTATATTCTGTTTCAAAGGGACTACATATAGAAGGTGTGTCTTCTCCCATTTTACCTAAGTATGGTTTAAGTATTGATGATTGTTCGTCGTCTCTTAAACATAGTACAATAAAATGGAGGTCATATGATGGGGGAGGGGGATTCTATTTTTGCGTTAGCGTGGATGTTTTTTTTATATTTTACGTTTCGTGTTATATGTGTAGTATAACACTGACTCTGAATAAATCAGTCATAGTTCTATATATCTAAAGTGACCACCGATAGCAACAATACAAAACAAAACATTTCGTTTTGTAGCGATCGTAGCATTCGAACACACACATCTGAAATGTTTCATAAAACGGTTATAGATAATATAGCTTCCCGCAAATTGTTACGATGAGTTGGATATATTTTGTCAGTGTACATTTTATTGTGAATTGAATAGGAAAACTCCAGTTTTTTTTTATTATTTTAATGCAAATGGTACAATTCGAGCAAAACAAAATTAATAATAAACTATTGTAATGTATATGTATAGATTTAAAAAACCGAACTATTTCTTCTTTTTCCATTTAGTTTATAATAAAAACAGTACCGTTAAAAAGATACATACAATGTACAATAATAAATGTGTGTTTTAAATGAAAACACTAAAGATGACAGAGGATAAGGAATATGTAACAATTTCATTCAGTATCATAAATCAAGTTATAAGGACATTGTCACACAAACCAAAGTCTACCATAACTATATACTTACAGTATAGACGATTTCTTGTTGTATTCTTTAGCTTTATATGAAAACGACAAAGATGAAATTAATCAAAGTCGTTTTCGTTGTCAAGAACTTCTAAAACCGGAAGTCAATTATGCATTGTGACGTTTCGGGATTGTGACGTCACAGACAAATTTTAAGAAAAACCGCAAATTACAATACCGTATTCGTTCCAATAAACGCCCGAGCGATTAATAGAACAGATTAGAATTTAAAAGTAGAGGGGTTGGCGATTGTTAGAGACCGTTAGAACGAATACTGTATGTTCTCAAACGTGAACATTGTTTTTCAGAAATATTTAAATATTTAAAGGTAACAAAATTCCAACTTATTAACTTGAATTTTAGCCGTATATAATTGTTGAGTGCAGCGAAACTAAAGAACTTGATTTAAAAAAAATGCCAACTAAAGGCTTAAAATAAAATGCGCTGCATATTGAGCATAAACGTTAGTAAAATACTATTCATTCATTCGCACGATGATACATTTTGTCAGCGCAAATGTTCACCTTTTAAACTTTAATTCTGAGTACATACTAACTTTCTTGAGCACAGAGCAACAGCAAGGGAAAAAACTTATCTAATAAGTATTTATGTTAATCAGGGCCGTAGCCTGGGGAAAACCGGTTGGGGTAATAACAAAAATTCTGCCGCACATTTATATTTGCCGATTTGCCTGAAATTTATAACTAGATATAACTCGAGGGATAGGGGCTATCGTGGATACCTCTGCTTGGTTGTACTCCACATTAAACGCATTAACCCTGTGAACACAGCAAGTTCAATATTGTACGTGCAAAAGTATAAGAGATATACTACAGAAAAAAGTGGTCACAGTGACCCTCTTATGGTACATGACAAACAGCCTTCTACACATGTAACTATTCAATACGTGTCATTACTGTAAGTGTTACAGTGAAGAAGATGTACTCGGAAAACAAATATTAAATAACTTGACCTACTAATGGTACATGACACACCACCTCCCGCACAAAAACCCATTTCTAAGTTTCATTACGGTATGTGAAAAGTAGGAGAGATATGCTCCACAAACCATTATTCCATATAATGTAGGTCAAATGTCAAGGTAGACGTAGAACTGACCTACTTATGCTTTGTGACACACGGCCTGCCGCACAAGTATCCATATGCTTAGTTTCATAACAGTATGTGAAAAGCAGGGAAAATATGCTCCGAAATCAAATATTCAATATAATTTAGGTCAAAGATCAAGGTAGACGTTGCTGTGACGTATATATATATATATATATATGACCGTCTGCCGCAGAATTTCCCATATACTAAGTTCTATTACAGTATGTGAAAAAGTAAGAAAGATATGCTCCAAAAACCAATATTCAATATAGGAGTTATGTAGGCCAAAGGTCAATGTAGAGGTCGCAGTGACCTATTTATGTTTTTTGACACAAGTACCTATATATATAAAATTTCATTCCGCTTAATGAAAAAAAAACACATATGCTCCGGAAACTGTTCAAACGAACAAGGGCATGTATGTATGCAGGCACACTCGGACGGACGGATAGGCGAACAAAGCAAACACTATTTACCACCCACTTAGTTGTAGCGGGGGTTTAACCATTGCAAAATTCATGTTGCTCCCCCACCCATCCTTCTACTATTGGCTACGGCCCTGATAATGACGTTTTTGTTTGCATATAATATGAGTGAATTAGATAAAGTCCTTGATGCCACTTTTTATATGCCAACATATACACGACCTCATTATTTAGTAAGATAGTATCATGTATGTAGTACTCGGCTTAGTTAAACTCTTTTGTTTTCAGACAAATGATTTGCAAGTCTCGTGTATGTTTTATCCCATGTTACCTCCGTTAGCTTTTTCCTACGTTAATTTACTCATAAGCGACATGGGCAGTTTTAACTCTTTTTCTATTTTTGTTGTTGTTGTTGTTGTTGTTGCTATGTTTAGATCATCTTTATTATGCAGAAATTTAAGATCTTGTAAACCAGTTTAACCAAGCGTTTGCATGGGTTTGTAAACGTAAACGTTCCATGTCGGTCGTTGTGGATAACTAATCTTTATATTTGTCGTTAGGTCATTTTTTAAGGTATTTTCTAATTGTATTACTTTTTTATATAAGAATTGTTGGCCTATTAATGTTTTTGGTATGTTGATCAGTGGAATTTGCTCCCCACTTACGAAATTCTTCAATTTTCTTTGACAAAATAAATGAAAATATGCGTGCGTGTGTGTGTGTGTGTGTGTGTGTGTGTGTGTGTGTGTGTGAAGCAGAAAAAAGCCTTTGCCCCCATTGGTTTACTGACCAATATTTTGAGTTGTTGTCCGAGAGCAGGGATAGACGCAAATTATCAAAGCGTATCCGTCGTTTTCACTAAGCTTGGCGGAGTAGAGCAACAGATCAATGTGCCTTGCCCAAGAACTCAACAGCAATGAAATAGATGGTGCCAGCGCTAAACTTTCAGTCAGCGAGTCAACGCATTAACCACTACGCCACACTGCCCTTATTTGTTATGATGAATTGGATGTTTTTATCAATGTTTGTGAATTGAATAGGAAAACTCTAGATTTATACTATTTTGATAAATGATACAAATCGAGCAAAAGAAAATTAATGATAAACCATTGAGGTATATGTACCGATTTAACAATCCGTAATTTTTCTTTTTCAATTCAGTTTATGATAAAAACAGTTCAGCTTTTTATAAGATACACGAAATGTTCAATTACATATGTAATGTAAATGTAAACACAAAAGATGACGGAGGCTGAGAAATTTGTTACAATTTTACTCATTTCAAGTTATAAGGAAACTAACCAAAGTCTATCATAATTGTATACTTATAGAACAGACGATTTCTCGTTATATTCTTTAGCATAAAAACCGACCGAGATGAAATTAAATTAGCTTTCGTTGTCAAGAACTTATAAAAGCGGAAGTCAATGAAGTATTGTGACGTTTCGGGATTATGACGCCAAAGACAAATTTTTAAGAAAACCCGCAAATTCTAATATGTTATTTGTATGTACCTAAAACGTGAACATTGCTATTCAGAAATGTGTAAACGTTAACATAGTCTCAACTTATTGACTTAACTGTAATGTATAACTGTGGAGTGCAGTGGAGCTAAAAAAACTGGCATTAAAAGGTTTAAACAAGATGCAGTGCATATATGGAGCCCGACGGTGAAGGGGTACTGAAATATGCGTTTCATTAAAAAGTATCAAGTTTTAAATACTTAATATATAAATCTATATCTATGAGGTATAGCGAAAGCGTGGGTATTTATAAACAATAGTTTTATTTAAAACAACTGTTTTACTGTTTAATATACCTAGTAATACGTACCCGCGCATGTGGCCCTAAAAGAATTGATCTAATAACATGTAAATTACTTTTACAAAACGTTTTTGTTTACATGAATTAGTTCACTATATCACTAAATGAATTAGTTCACTAAATCACTAAAACATATTCATGACCTCAATCATTTTCAGTAAGATTGTGTCACATATAGTATTCAGCTTGGTTTAACTGTTTCGTTTTCAGACGAATAATTTGCAAGTAGTTTAATGGATTGTCCCGTGTTTGTTTTAACCAAAGTTACTTCAATTTAGTATTCAATGTTAATTTGCTCATGAGCGACGTCACGTTAGTGTGACCTGATTTACCTGACTTTGAAAACAGACCTGGACTTTCTGACCGGCCTCGCCTTCATAAGTGGTTTCCTCGCTTTTACTTCTTTTTCTTTGCTATGATAATTTTTACTATGTAGTGATTGGGACATTTAGGATCCTGTAAACAAGTTCAAACAAACGCTTGCACGGGTTTGCGTTTGGGAACCGTTCTTTGTTGGTCGTTGTAGATAACTAATCTTAGTATTTGTCGTGAGATCATTTTTTAATGTATTTTATGATTGTATTACTTTTTAACGTTGGTATCATTAGAAGTCTCTGGTATTGTTGACCTATCACTATTTTTTGTTTTCTTGATCCTTGGACCAGCAGCACCGCCATTTTATATCCGAGACTCTCAGTTTCACAAAATTTGACTGAAAAGGGATATTGCAGAAACAAAAAGATATATAGAATAGAACAGTTCGAAGATTTACCGACCAATATTTTGAGGGGTTTTTTCTGGGAGGAGGGATAAACGCAAATTATCATAGCTAAACCATTTTCTGTGATATTTAAACCAAGAATGATCCAGTAGACCAGGCATACACGAGCATGGATCTGCAAGATTATCTGAACTCCCATACCCATTGATGTTATATAAGGTACTTTCATTATGTAACCTAATAGAATTTTCAGTGGTAGATTAAGGATGAAGGATTTCAATAAAGATGGCCATCACCAACCAATCTTATTCTCCGAGGACGTGACAACGGTGTATTTCAAATAAAAAAAATGAATGATACATACATGTATATCTATTTTTGAAAGCAGTTATTTTGTGTGCTTATTTTTCTCATTAAAACTCATAAACACACTCATATTGTCATGACTTACCAAAATCTTTTAAATTTAACAATAGGGGAAATATAAAACCCACTCAGGTAATATGGGCCCGTATAACCTGTATAAAACCTATATAACTAATAATGACATTATTTATAGAATGAAAGAGTATACTTACAAGTCTGTATTGCGAAATGAAAACACTTGTTAACTTTAACTTCTTGTTTTACTGACTTGACGCTTGCATAATATTCAGCAGAAAATAAGCTTCTTAATGGAGACTTACTATGACGATCTTTCTATGACGTCACAATGCTACAGATCAGATCAATTCAGGGGTCATATCCGGTACTCAATGTTTGTACTTTTCATTTAATCATATATATTATGTGTATTGTATTTTTGTTAATCAAATATCTTGTTTCTCTTAATGTATGTAGTATTTTCTTATTTTGCATTGCCTCTTATAGGCCCTTATAATTAATTGGAAATAAAGAAACTTAACGTATCTTCATGTTTCTTCCTTTCGTTTCTTTATGACTTATTCTTGTGACCGATTTATTGTGTTCATGGAATTAGGTGACGAATAATCAAATATATATGAATTGGAGTATTGTGATACTTCCATTGTTCGTTTGATAGTTTCTAACAGGGACTTTCAAAATTGGCGGGTTCATGATTTTTGTTTAGAGGCACGTAGGGACAGAGTATAGTGGATTTTAATAAAATGTTGAGTTACGAGGATCCGCCTGCCGGATGCCACCCCTCTTTATCTTTTAGTGTCCAATACCAGCTGTAGTATTAAAAATAGCTGTTTTCTTTGGTGATTTTACATCGTTAAATTGTAAGGATATCGGTGAAATGTTCCGAAATTAGTGTTGAGCCCTTTAATTAAACAAACAAACAGACACCACTTAAAAAGTTCTTCTGGATGTTGCTTGCTAATAACAATAAGATATCATACTTTCATAGAGCTGTTTCGCTAGAACATCACGCCACCGACACATTGACAGGATACATGCATTCACATCATTCCGACACTTTGTCAACCAGTCCTCCTGGACACCGAGGACGGGGTCGAACCTTCGTCTAATATTAATACTAGGCAAGTCATCGATCGAATGTTAAGCTTGAAACATATACGGTCAACAGTAAGTTTTTGAATTATAATGGTGAGGCTGAACCGACCGATATAGCTAGATTTATTCTTTCCGACTTAAACTCTGCAGATACAGGGGGCCGCGGTGGCCTAGTGGTTAAAGTCACCGACTTGTAATCATAAGAGCCTTTCACCCCCTAGTTCGATTCCCGTCCGGGGCGTCCTATTGTGATAAAGTTGCCAGTGACTTGCCGTAGGTCGGTGGTTTACTCCTGGGTACTCCGGTTTCCTCCACCAGAAATAACAGGACCCATTCAATAGCTATAAAAAAAACACCAACATGATTTAAGCGAAAAACAATATTTCGCTGCACTCAAAGGAATTTCTTTACTTATAATAGTTATAGCTTAAACTGTTGAAGCAAGTTTCACGATTTGTTAATTTATGAGAAATTAACCCATGCGGGATACAGACATAATGCGTGTAGCGTCAAGGGAGTTAACCAGTCTAAGCTAGGATGGAATCCGGAGACCGTGTTGGTTTTTCCCCCGAAAAACAAAACAATAATGGCGTCAACAAGCAAGCAGGGACCTAACACACGAAATCGCAGACGTTCCTCTAAAAGAGTGACACAAAAACGAAAATCTAGTGTAATTGACTCAAGTGATGAAGATGACATTGATTCAAATGCAACAATTAAGACACCGGAGGTAATGTAATGATTGCGAGTTGGCTTTACGCTAAACACAGACAAACCGAAAGTAGATTAATAATTAATCAATAGCTTGTTTGTATGTTTTTGTAGTTAGCTTTTACAAGTGTTACGTTAGGGTTTGCTCTTTCCCATTAATCATCCAACTCCCGTTCTTCAAATTAAATCTTACGCGTTGTATATAAGGTTATTTACAGTCCGCTCGCATATTACAGGTTTTTTCCTACCAGAACGTTTTCCTGTTATAATTATCAAAATAAAAAATATTCTTTTGAGCATTATTTTAGAATTTGCAACATTTTGATTATAAATTGTGTAACTCTGTTTTCTTATTTGATTTAGAATTAATGAGTCTTTACATATCATGAATATGAAAACATAAAAAGGAATGCTGAAATATTAGCCTTTTTAATTACTGGACACTTGGGCATTAACTTTGTTACAATGGTCTTTATGTATGCGGTTATAGTAATATCATGATACTGTTGTATAAGTCAAAAATGAAAAATACCTTGTTTTAACTATATTGCATTTACTTTTACAAGAACTTGTAAGTGGATATGTAAAGTTATTTTATTTCGTTCAGAAAACTACCAGAAGCTCTGAAAGACTGCAAAGAAAAAACTCCAAAGAATTTCGGCTACCATCACGAGAAGATGTATGGAAGAACATACCTTCTAGTGTATCGCCTGAGAAGAGCCTTAGTCACCTGAAGCCAAGGAAGCTTGTTAATGACTACACACGAGAGTAAGTGTTTAACTTTTTGTGGATTAGAATCTGGTCACAGGTTTAGGACTTTACTAAGTGGGTCAATGTCATGCTCTCCTTTTCTGTGCAGTTAAACTCAATTCGAGTCTACCATATCTGAAAAGTTACTCTTATCTGTATTAAAATAAAAATTGAGTATATATTTAAACAGAGGAAACTCAGGAGGCAGTAAAATGAAAGTAATTTATATAATACCAAAGTTTTCCCTTGTAAGCTTCCATTATACAGTAAATCCTCTTAAGTGTACCATTAATTGAGTATGGTAGCTTTAAGTTAACCACTTATGAGACATCTGTTCTTCTATTTAACACACAGTTACAGTCTGCGAAAATAAAACCACTGGCCCGAGGCACAGGTTCGTAAAATTCTTGCTGGGCCAGTAGAATTTTTCAAACAATCCATTATCATAATACAACAAACGGTCTACAAAGGATGTTTCATGCCAGTAGACAAAAACGAAAATATTTTCATAGAGAATACAGTAATTCCTGTTTAGTGCCATATTTATCAAGTATGGTAGTCTTAAGGTAACCATTTGTCAGACAGCTGTCCGACTATTACACAGTTATTCCCCTTTAGTGCTCCATTTGAGAGGCAGGCTCTTCTTCCATTATACAGTTGTTCTCCTGTGCTCTACACTTTACCACATTATGGGGTCTAAGTGTCTGGATGTCCTGGAAAGCAACGGTGTTGAGAGTTTATGTTTCAGATAGGGTTAAACAGATTGAAAAGTACAGACTAGACAAAAATCAGCACATCTCTCTGAGGGGAGTCGAGCTACATGTATAAGTCCCATATACAGTGATTTTTAAACCCCTGGCATGATAAAGACACCCATGTTAAGTTTAATAAGAGCAAGTTGTAATGCTGTTGCAAGGGCTTGTCCTTCTGTACTGTCAATATTGTTTGCTTTTCATTGCCATTACTTTAGCCACCTCTCTTCCTGTCGGGTCTTAGGGTTTATCTCTTGTGGTCTTTTGTTACAATATCTATTATATGGGTAAAAAGATTCTAGAAGTAACATTCATCCCTTATTAAACCAACAAACCATTACACATTTGATCCCCTTTAAGTTCCCCATTTGTGGGGTAGGCTCTTTTCCATAATACAGTTGTTCTCATTATTGGTGCACTATTTGTGAGGCTTTCCTTCCACTTTAGTTATTCCCCCTTGGTGCACCATTAAATAGGTAGAGCAGTTTTTCCTGTCCACAGATATCTCTCTTATAGTCTACCATTTGTGAGACAGAATTTCTGTTTCTGGACATGCATTTTTATGTGGTCATCATTGCATTTACAGCATGTAGGTTCATATATCCTTGTCAAGAATTTGTTTTCAGTGTGACCCAACGTATCAAATAGTTCTCTTTCAATGAACCTAGAGAGTCGAAGTTTAAAGAGGAGTTCTACTTTATATACGTGGTATACATAGGTTAAAAACTGCAGAGATACAGATCTTTTAGCACTGAATATAGCATGAAATCAAGGGGAAATAAATCTTGTGATACAAGTCTCAGCATTTATGTAACTATGTTAGATACTTCAAGGAATTGTCTCCCTTCTGTTGACTTGCTAAAGTACACAGATATAGTTAATGTTGATATTTAAACAGCATATTTTTCTCCCTGAAACTCTCATCATCATATTGAGACACTTATCTACAAGGTTGTAAATTGTGCAGCATTTTGTGATCATCTGACCAAAGCCAAATATTGAGCTATTGATGTGTCACAGCAGCAGTTAACATCTTAATTTTATGGTTTTGTTTCATGTTGGTAGATCTAACAGATATAACTTAGAGAAGTTCTACACAGATGACAAGGAATCGGACGACTTTATAAATGATGAATTTGTTGAGTTAGATGACAGCAGTGATTCACAAGAGGCCAGTAACCATAGTAACATAGAGGAAAGTCAAGAAGTTGCAGATCAGTTGTCAGGGAGCTCATCAGAATCTTCACAGGTAACACAAATGATTTTGAGTTAGGCAAGACTTGAATTAAAGAAAACACTATAAATCAGAAAAATTTAGAGTGTTAAAGATAAAAGTCAAGGATCTAGAAAACTATTGAAGAGGTTAAGAAAAAAAATCAAACATCTGAAAAATTTGGATTTTTTTTTAAAATCTAAATCTTAAATTCTTGTAGGATTTATCACAACTGATAAAAGCACTTATTATTCATTTGAATAAGGTAAAAGAAAAAAGCCTTAATGGACATTATTTTGTGTTTAAACACTGTATCTCTGAACAGGGGTTATTATAATCTTAGATATACAAGATCTATGTTCTGACCACAGTTTTCTCTCTCCAAATTTGTTGCAAAATTAACAAATATGGAATCATCTCTGTTCTTTTGCTTATTTCAGGGGTCAGTCCAAAACAAAAATTCATCAACAAGAAAAACTAGGTCTAAAAGAAACATATCTGTGATAGAATCATCTTCTGATAACAACAGCGTGGAAACGAACTCACCTCAGACTTCACACAAAAAGAGGAAGAAACAGGTTATCACTAGTGAGGATTCATCCTCCGATACCGAGTGTGAAAATGCCTCAGAGAAAGGGAGACCCTGTCCCAACTTGAAGAATAGTAAATCCTCGCAAAGGAAGAGAAATGTGAAAGGTCAGACTCATCAAAATTATCGAAAATTATCCAACAACAAGATTTTGTCGAGCAGTGATAGTGAAGAGGAAAGTAACAGTGGAGGTTCTGAGGTAAAAAGTTCTCAGAATGACTTGAAACAATCCTCTGATTCTTCTGAAAATGAAATTGGTTTTCACAAGTGTTTAAGTAATAAGAAGAGAAAGCGTAATGAGAGCATAATTTTGTGTTCAGACAGCGAGCCAGAATTGGATGAAAAAGTAAAATCTGACGAATTTTCATATTGTAATGATGCAAACATCCCTTCAGTGCAAAGTCCTTGTACCTCAGCAGGGGAGATAACTCGTGAATGTGTTGAGAGAGGGAATATTGTGTCACATGATAAATTAATAAGAGTGGAAAATGGTAGTGTGAGGAAAACCTTGAATACTCAATCAAGCAAAAAAACGGAGACAGGGGAGGTTACTGAAAATTTTGCTACTAATGGCATATTACCTGGCATTGCAAGAACAAGGGAGACGAATTATAATGAAGAGAATGTATGTTGTGATACTTTTTTGAAAAAGGAAACAACAGATAACAAACTATCAGAAAATAATGTTCAAGGTCAGGGTGATGTTTCTGGTTTTCAGTCTGACATAATAAAAGACAAGCATACTGCTGATGCTGATGGAGCTGAAGGTACACAATACATGCAAGGGGATTGCAGAAGTAGAATTGATACTAGTAATGTTAGAAGAAATACCCAATTAAAACACACTTTAGATCAAGAACAGGAAAAGTTCATTGATTTAGAGACAGAAGAATGCAGTTCCAATAGCTATAAAACAAGATCAAAAGAGATGGACACTAAAATATTCAGCTCATCAGACATAAGGAACTTCTTAGTCAAAAGGGAGGGAAATGATGGTGCATTTTCAAACAAATCTTCAAACACATCGAGAAATTCTGATATCCGAAGTTTTTTGGTCAACACGGGATATATCAAAGAGGAATTTAAGACAGGTGATGAAAAGACGCAAGTTCACGATAAAGTCAAGGTCAAAGTTGAAAATGATTCAGCAGCAACAGCTAGTTTAGAAACAGACACTCCTGAAACGGGAGAATCGGCTACAGCCGTGTCTATGTCTGGCAGTATAAATTCTATCACATCTACAAATGAGGACACAGTTGAAACTGAATCATCTACATCTTCATCTTCATCATCATCATATACTGATGTCAGTGACAATGAGAGTGATGAAGAGGATTTAGATCGCTTAGGCTCATACAGCAAATGTGCCCGTGCCAAAAAACGCCAACATAAACAAAAAAATTCAAAACAAAAAATGTTCCAGGCCTTCTTGGAGGCGAGAATGAAATGTAAGCCCTCAAAAGAGAAGTAGCTACTCTTTGTTATAATTTTTAGATTTTTATTTTTACATTCATTTTTGTTAAGAAGTTACAAAAGACATTTTTAGACGTAATTGTATATGTGTTAGGCCAAAAGAAAAAATACTTTTGTTTCCGCCAAACCTACCAACCCTAATTTTTAGTGCCTACCCTTAAAGTTTTTATGCCATTTTTAGACAAGCACTGTAAAAGTCATCACCCTTGTCTCTATATAACCTATGTAAAAACTTAAAGTAAAATAAAAAGATTTGCCTACCTACCTAACCTAATTTTTTAAGCCGTTAGCGGAAACACAGTATTAATTTTGTTTGGCCTTAGCAATTGTTCCTGCACTGTTAAGGTCAATCATTCAATAACACTAAAATTTATGCTTATAATATTTTCTAATCAACATAATTTTGAATACATTTATTGTCGCTAGATTTGCCAAAAAAATTCTCTAGATCTACATTTACAGATTCTTGAACTTTATGTGTACCTTGTTGTTGTTGTTGTTGTTGAATACAAATATATTTATTATTAAAATGTTAAAACTTAAAGTATAAATTGTTTATCATGATTTATGGTAAGAATTTTTATGTACGGTAGTATTATGAGCTTTAAAGAAATTTTTTATTAAAATTAACAATATTCATTAATTGTTGTTTCTTTACACTGTATACCACCTAGTTTGATCTAATTGATAGGGGTCAATAAGGGGTGAAATTGGGATGTTTGACTTGGATTACTCGGGTGAATGTCAAGGCCCCATGGGCCTCTTGTTATTACTTCTTGTCAGTCCATCTGGACCAAAGTTTTTCCAAAATAAATCCTGTCTTCATCTGTAAGTGTTGTTAACATTTCACATTTTTCCAAAATCACTGGACCAATTTCAACCAAACTTGGTAGGAAGTATTCCTAAGGGGACAGGAAACCAGATTTATTCAGTGATTGGGTTTAGCGTCCAGGGGACAACACAAGGTGGCAAAAATTGGGAAAATTTCAAACATAAATCTATTAAATTAGAAAGCTTAGAACTTAATGCTGGTATACGTAGTTATTTTTTATTTGGAAAAGCAAGGTTGTTCAAGGTGTAACCCTTGGTTAAAAATAGGTTATGTGTTTTTCGGTCAAAGTTCAACACTATCGATAAAGCATTTATATTAACTCTTCACATGTTCAACTTCTCCAAAACCCCAAGACCAATTAAAACCAACCTTAGTAGAAAGCATATGTAGGGGAAGGAGACCCGTATTGGTCAAATGCACAGGGCCACAAGAAGGGTAACATGTGGAACATTTCAAAAATCTTCTCGTAGAACTAAATGATAACATTTGTGGTAACCTTGTAGTATGGAGAAGCAAGTTTGTTTAAGGCATCACTATATGGTCAAAAAGGTTACACGTTTTTGAGCCAAACTTTAACACGATAGGAAATATCTTAACACTTCTCAAAAACAGCTGGACCAATTTATCCTTGGTAGGAAGTTATCTTTGGAGAAAGAATTGAAACTTGTTCAAATATAAGGCTGCTAAGGAGATCAATAAGGGGAACATTTGACAAAGATTCAAATATCTTCTAAGAAACAGAAATATCAAGAGCCAAGGGCTTACATATGCAGTGATCGTGGGGCACGGAAAACGAATTATGTTCAAGGGGTGACCCTGAAGTCAAAAATAAGTTCAATTCTGTATCGCAAAAGTTAACCAAGTGAGTATCATGACAATGTGTCTGCGGTATGATATTTCGACAAGACAGCACTATGAAGTCGCCATCAGTATGCACTGTCACAAGCAGACAGCGTTTCGATATGGCCTTAACCACAAACAAACAACCACCAAGGAAACCCATTAGAGAGTACAGAGCATGCGCCTCTCTTTCCAAGTAATTTTGGCTACATTAATACATTATATTGAGAGAAGATTAAATACTATAATGGATGTCCAAGTTGTAAAATCGAAAGTAAGAACTTAATTTATGGTGTTCACCATAACGGTCAATAGTGATACACAATATTTAACATGTATATATGACAATTTATTTCTGGACTCTGTTAGTGAAAAGAGCAAATACGAAGGCAACAGTCAAACGAGGAATGAAGTTAAACAAAGAGGGCATTATAGTTTTGTAACTACAAATATTTCAAAATAAGATTGTAAATTTAGTTAATCGAAAAACAATGCACTTTCCCGTACCGTGATTGTAATACACTCAATCTTGGTGAAAATGTAGCCCTCTCGTGCTAAAATCACCGACCTAATTGCCATTCTTTAGGAAATAATCCCATTTGATAACATGGTAATAAATCGTGCACGTTCTCATAATGCCGCCACTATCAACAGACATCAAAACAAAATCAAATGTGTATCAACATGGATCAAAACAAACAAATATTTCACTGATAAACACAAACAGGCAGAAAAGTTTACGTGCTTCAATATTGACAATTTAAATCTCTCCTGGACAATTGCAGGCTATAAATAAAATCAGCCCGGCTATGGTATGGTAGTTCGTTCGTGCCATTTCCTTTATTTTCGTTTTTTTTATTCGTTGCTAAATAACGATTCATTATCTATGGTATCATATATCTGCCATCACATTGTAATATACTGGTTAAGTCGACTTAGCAAGATAGTTATGTCGACTTAGCAAGATAGTTATGTCGACTTGGCGAGATAAGTTTAAAGTTCATTTTTTCTATATTATCTTGACTTTTATCACATTATTTCTATACATTCCTGCCATTGCTGATTGCGAAATTAAAATTAATAAGTCACGTGACTTAATTTGACATAGTCTGTTTCCCAGGATTTTGTTGAAAGAGATCATTGTAATCTATCAAAATTACAACTCATAATGACAATAAACAACTATTCTGGTGTGCAAAATACAGCAAACAGTGCCATACTGACCATCACAAAGCATATTGTATTGATAAATAACAGCCATTCAAAAATCAAGAACAGTGACACAAAAATAGAATTTGGTTGTCCAGAACGGGGCAGTTGGTAATATTCATAATAACACCACAGTGGAGTTTTGTCACACATTTTCATTATTCCAGGAGGCAAAACGTGGAAGAAAATGCCAAACCCACCAACTAACTTCCGTTGAAATTCGTCTGCTTATTACGAATGTTAGCATAATATATTCCTCGGATTATCGTACACAGAAGGGCGTATTCCCGAGAATCAAATGAGCCCATTTACAAGTCTCTTACTCATATATGTATCGAGTTATTTTCAATTTAATGTCTATAGAACGAAAAACCTGTTTCTTACACTTGTGCAGGTCGTCAAAACACGATTACCTGACAGAAATTATAGGTCGCTAATTTTTGCATCGGAATAACGAAAAGACTAGTTTGAAGGCAATGGCACGAACCGGCCACCGTACTTTTGTGTCGCGAATTAGAATCGATGGTTTAGATTTACGTTTCACATTTTGTTAGGAGATAGAAGCATTTTATTTGGCCGTTATTTTGAGCTCTATGCGGGTCAAGTAATACAAACAAACATTCAATGTAATGTTTTGCTTTTCAAGTATATTATCTGAGTGGTTTTTTCCAAGCTGAAAACACGAATTAGTTTTCATAGGAATGAAATGAAAAAAAACGACGGAACAGAATGTAGAACGAAGAAGCGGAAAAAGAAAACCTGACGTAAGTGTGAGAAAAAGAAAGCAATAGGGTGATTGAAGAAGAAAAACAAACCGAAGAAAAAGGCGAGATAAACAAATTTTGTTTATGGATTTGACTGTTATGAGGGCGGGTTCAAGATCTCATACTTTTTGTATCCTATCGATAGTTCTACTACTATAGATGAGTTCACCCTACAATTTAATTTTAATTAGTTCTTTAGCGATGACCGGTGTTGGTAATATGATCAATGACTGCAGTGCATTTGACCAATATTGGCTTCATTATCCAACCGTTTTGTTCTTTTGTTCACCTAAGGTGAATTTTCCGTCGCCCATCGTTAACGTTTTACATTTTTGATTACACTCCAAAATCACGACCAAAATCAACCAAACTTGGTAGGAAGCATCCATGGGGAAATGGATTCAGATTGTTCAAATTATGGGGCTCGACCCCATCGGGCGCCACAACGGTCCAGTGACTGGAACGCCTAGAGTGTAATACTTTCATATTAGTTACTTTGGGCATGGGGAACCAAATGTCTTTAAGGCGGCTTCATGGGGTCAAAAATAGTTACACGGTTTTGGTAAACGCTAGCAAATACTTTTCACTTTGTGCAACCGGCACAGTGGCCCAGTGGTGAGCGTGTTCGCCTCGTGTCGGTACACTGGTGAAGAGAATCCGCGATCGCGGGTTCGAATCCTGGTGGCGCCATATCTCAAGCCGTTAAAATTGGGCACTCTTCTCGCTCCCTGCTTAACACGCAGCATTAATGGGTAGGAGAAGGACTGGTTGACTCGGTGTCAGTATAATGAAAACGAGTGAAGTATCATGTCAATGTGTCTGCAGCGTGATATTCCAGTGAGACAGCACTATAAAGTCGCCATAAGTGCTGTCTCACTGTCGCAAGCAAACACCGTCTCGATATGACCTAAATTAGTTAAAGGGACGCTAAACCCCAATAAAAACAAAAACAAATCACTTTGTGCACTAGATCAACTTCGTCCAAACTTGGTTAGAAACATCCTTTGACAAAAGTATTGAAATGTGTTCATCTTGTTTGTATGTCACGAGAGATCGAACAAGTGAAAATTGACAAAATTTCAACAACAACAACAAAATGATCTATTGAACTATACATACACTTAATGCATTATAATGCTGCATGGTTTTAACCGGAATGAAAATTAAAGCCTACTGGGCCTCTTTTTTCGTTTTGTTTTTTCTTATAAACGCGCAGTTTTCACAATTTCTGCTGACGTGCTTTTATTTAGGCAACACTGAGAAATTTTAAGAATATTCACACTACCTGCTACCTTAACTTGTAACAATTTAATTAAAACATCACTTACTGCGGAAAATGCCGTTTAAAAGCGTGCACTCACAGTCGAGTTCACTCGATATACATTTACTTAATTTTAAAACAAATATGTAAAACTCGTGTGAAAAGGTGTCCGATTTATTGACAAGAAATTAGATGCACTTAATAATTTTAAACCTGTACACTTGAGTACCAGAGTACCATTATTTAAAATAGTATTGGATTAATTCAGCCCTGTTAGATTGTGAAAATGAAAATCAATCAATCACTTCTGAAATTAGTTCCGTGTATCAAACGGAGCACAATAACACACTTAAATTGGCTGTTTTAAAATTCAAATTGTTATATTGCTTTGTTGCTGCTATAAATCACCAGCGATGTCGGCTCACGGTGTATTTACCTCATAATAAAATATGCCTCTCTCATCCATTAAATGTCTACACACTACTCTGAGCTTTCTTAGCAACACAGATCACGCAGAAGAATAGACGTCGCAGAAAATAGTGTTGGGAGAAGCTTAGATTTTAAACCGATACACAAAGATAGCTAAAATATGAAATAACACACCTATGTAACTGGTGCACGAATTAAAAACGGTGAATTTTTTTGTTTTTGTTAAGGGCTTATTGTCCGATCAACAGCTAATGTCATTTACGGACATGCCAGTTTTACTGGTGGAGGGAACCGGAGTACCCGGGGTAAACCACCGACCTACGACAAGTCACTGGCAACTTTCTCCCACAAGGCCGCCCCGGACGGGAATCGAACCTAGGAGGTGAAAGGCTCTTATGATTACAAGTCGGCGACTTTAACCACTAGGCCACCGCGGCCCCCTAAAAACGGTGAAAGTAAGACATGCATCATTTAGAGTTTGATCAAAATATCTGGTGAAAGTATTGGCAATTACTAGATAACTTTTAATTGAAAATAGATTACGTGATACCCACCCGACCCCATCAGAGATAGTACCCTATAGATACAAATAGTAAACGTTTTCCGAAACCGAGCCCTATATCCTCTGTAACAAAATAAAAAATAAAAATTACAACAAAAACAACCAAAACGAAAAAAGAAAAAAAACAACCCAAAAATTAGAAAGAAACAACAAAAACGACAACAATATACAACACTAGAACACACATTAGCCAGGTATAATCCCTCAATTGCAATCGTACATTCGTACCATTGTCATCATTCTTTCAATTTATCGCGGTCAAACCATTGTCATCGTGTCATCGCCACCATACCATATCATCACTGCCATCGAATTATCGTCCCATCACCATCACCATCGTATCACGGCCATTGGAATAACCGTACTACATGTATTGCCATCGTGTCATCATCATTGTATCATTGCCAGCAATATGAAACACATCGCCATTACACTATCATCAAATCACAATGGTAAAAATGGAGCTTATGTCGGATGCCATAGTAGTTTTATCTAAATTGTGAGCCTGCTGGATATAGTAAACCCTCCAAATCGGATATCCTTAAATTTCAGGACATTTTAACATTTAACGGGACACAGTTTATGATCGATAAAACCGTACTGCTCCACTAACAAGCGTTCTTCGGCGTTACCGATTACATGAAATGAGTGTTGAAGAATTTCCATCCTTGTCAAGGTAGTTATGCTCGAAGCTTTTTCGTATCTGTGTATACCCCATTTAAATACTGGACTTGTACAAAATCGCAGCGAGATATACACAGGGTGATATATAACGAAGAGGTACGTATTATTTGATAGAAAAGGTATTGTTGTATAGGGCCGTAGCCTGGGGAAACCAGTTGGGGCAAAACCTTTGTTCTACCGCACACATATATTTGCCGATGTGCTAAGATTTTTTATATAGAAAAAAAGAAAAATTACAAATTTTCTGTTGGCGATTACTCAATTACACCCCGCCGCAGGTTATGGCCCTGTCTTATTATATAATTTCGGTTCATTTTAACTAATTGTACATTTTTTTTTTATCATGACGTGAATATTTTTTTAAAATGCATGTACAGTTTTTCCCTCGTTTTTTGTAACTTGAAGTTTTCTTTTAATTTTAGACCATATTCCAATTTTGTTACTTCGTTTTTTTTATTAAGTATGTCGGGGCTGTAACCTATCCATATCTTTAAGTAAACTAATGTTTATATTCCCTTTCCTTTGACCGTCCGAAGTCAGTCCATAATGTTGCTGTTGTTGCTGATTTGCCGGGAATTTTGTCACAGAGGATAAGAAAAATTGCGAAATTTCTGCGGCAGGGTACCACCGCAGGCTATGTTCCTAGTTTTGGATTATGGGTGGATTTGATATATTGTAAAAGCATAACCTGGGCATTATATGAATAAATATCGCATTCCCGAGAGGGTGATAATACATTTTATCATCTTGAAGAAATCGATGCAAATACAATGTTGACACTTATTTAGGAGAGGGAAATATACAATATCATATTTGAAGGACATGACAATTTAACATTTAATTTTACCATACACACGATGATGATACTGACATCTCATTTGAACATGAAATGTTTAAAAAAAAATTAAGTTGTATTTTTAATAGATTGATTTAAAAGAGTTTCAAAAGCGTCACCGTATTATCGAAGTAATAATAGAATATTGCAGTATAGAACCAACCGGCAATTAGACGATAAAGGACATTGGTGGTTGTTGGAGGCTTTAAAGTAAATCTTACGACATCAGTGATAACATTTCACAGTATTTTCGTTTTGGTTTGCCCGTTTGTTTTATTGATGTTTAATGTCCTTTTCTACACATGTTTAGGTCATATCGAGTCAGTGCCTATTTTTTACAGTGTGCGTTAATGGCGACTTTATAGTGTTGTCTCACTGAAACATCATGTTGCAGACCCATTGACATGATACTTCACTCGCTCACATTATCCTGACACCCGACCAACCAGTTGTTCTCCTACCCAAATGGCTGACTGCTTAGCAAAAAGCGTGAAGATTCCCCAATTCTTAAGTATGACGTGACCTGGATGCCATTCTTGTTACGTCACAACATAGCAATGATACCTGATTTCCTTAAACATGGCAAGCAGACACCGTCTTGAGATAGGAACGATAGACATGAGTTGAAGGGACGTTAGATCCAAATATTTTCAATTGGTGTGGCAATCGCCTTCAATATCCCTTCAAATGAGCAACTTCAGTTATGAGAGCATAACTGCAGCATGTGCCAA
>JAUMGZ010215213.1:0-11748 GCA_032359645.1 Pododesmus macrochisma | reverse complement strand
GTCGTCACTGAGGTATGCCATATTTGACCTTTTTGTTGAATATATTGTCCTCTTCGGGAAGATGCTTTCTCTTAGATTCCGCTTTGTCTGTTCTACTCTTTGTGTTGCGTGCTACCCTCTTGACGTTCGGTGGTCTACTGATAGATTGATCCTTAATCCTTACCTTTATTGGCTTTTTGCTCTCAGATCGATTCTTACTTTTTATAGGCTTTCTCACCGGAACGTGAGGCAAGTTTTCGGCCTTGGCAGTTTTCAACTCGGATATGGCTCTGCCGGCAGCTGCAGCAACGGGAGTCACTTGCTTACCGATCATTACCTTTTCTTCCCTCTCGATGTGAGGATTGACAGGAATCATGTAAGACTTGTGAGCGTACACGTTACCGATACCTCCACCCTTTTGTCTCTTTGGGTTCTGCTTAATTTTTCCCCCGTTTAATTTTTTAAAAAAATCATCCCACACGCTCGGGTCCGAAACGTACATCGAGCCGACCATTACGAAAACAATCTCTTTTTTAACAGTAGTGTCACACCGACCTCTCCTCTTAAAGATGTGACAAGTTGGTCGTTGGTTCCCTTTATATACACCCGTACGTCTTGCAACTGTCCGAGTCTAACCGGTATTTCGTATGGTAGTTGGTAAATGATGTGCCCGGCACTACCTAAGTGTACTAGCCTTAACAGTGGAACTTTTTTATCCCCGACGATGCTCTCGTCACAAAGATTAGAACACACCAGTAAATCGGGAAGGTTTTTAACTTTGTTTGCGGGTCTCAATGAAAACTCCAACAGTGACACCGTCCAATTGCCAGAGAGAGATATCGGAGAGGGTAGATGCACTCGAAAATCGTAAGGCTCGTTATCTGAATAGAGGGATGCACTATCCGACGATCTAAGAACCATCCGCATGCTCGACTCGCGTGATAATGAGGTTATGGGGTAGAATCTGTCGGATTTAAGGATTTCATATCCTCCTCGTTTATCCAAGAGTCGTATTTCGGTGCCCAACCCTTCCATCTCACCAGATATTGTTTGGCCCCCGAACGTCGACGGGATCTGATCACTTTTTCCACGAGGTAATTCTGTTGTTCGAAAGCTTTATTCAGCTGGTTTTGATAAAAAGTACCCGTGATGACGTCACCGGAATAATCTTTTAATTTATACTGGGGAATACCCTCCGAAACGTATCTCTTCGTCACGACGAAGAGTTCCCGCGACCATCCCTCGTCGTATTGTCGTTGAAACGGTCGTTTTAAAAAGGAAATCCTAACCAGGTCACCCACCTTGAACTTGAATATTCTGGAAGGTTTTCTGTTCTCGTGCAGACGTTGTGCTTTAGTATTCGAATAGAGTAGTTTCCACAACGACACCGAATCTTTGGGACGTACACTTGCGGGAGTTCTTTTGATGGAACGATGGTGCGTGTGATTGTAACTGTTCGTGACCTCTGGAAGGACGTCTACCCAACGGTGAGTCTGTCGGTGAGTTGCATGACGCGCCAAACGGGATTTGATGGTCTTGATGGCTCTCTCGGCAAAGGAATCTTTGACCAAGTTTTGAGTGGCAAACTGTCCAATTTTTTCTTTCGCAAGGAAAGGTTTGACGTCCTTGTTTAAAAATTCGCTACCTTTGTCGGTTCGAATACGAGTGGGTCGTCTCCCTTGCATCAGTATCTCGCGTAAGGCTTTAACCATGATTTTACCAGTTTTATTCTTTAAGGCTCTCGTCCAAACATATTTTGACATGACATCGATGACCAATAGAAAATATTTGTATCCATCGTTTTGTTTTTCGTAAGCGATCATATCTGCGGTATCTGCATCCCACTGATAATCTACGTAAGGAACCACCACTCGTCGGCGTTTGAACTTGCGTCTTTCCTCCTTGTGAACTGCATAATCCTCTTGTTTTAATAACCATTTTCGGATCTTTTCTCTCCCCAAGACGAAACGACCCTCCTTTCTCACGACTCTGTATAATTTCTCGACACCGGCATAGGCTGCAGGATGATTGGGATCGTAATATATGTCGGTCAAATAGTCCTCATATTTCATAACTTCAACCACTTTATCTTTTGAGGTTCACCGGGAGGAGGTGGGAGTTTTCTTTTTTGAATGGGTAGGGGGACACTTTTATTCACGGATAGTCCCGAACCTTGTTGTATGCGTTTGGACGACGACAGCAGACTGAGTGGTACGTTACTGTCTACGAGAACGTTGAAAAATTGCTCTTCACCCACGGGGTGAAAATCTTTGTAATCCTTTAAATGTACTTTGACGAGATCCAAAATGTTGGAACGAGGCACTATCAGACCTCCGACGACTATTTCTCCTTTTTCGTTCCAACGAAAGTCGATATGTTTTTGTAGATGGTCTAACAATGCCTTGGCTTTGGACTTGAGTGAGAGGGGTATCGAAGTCAGTAAGTCTTCTGGTCGAATCTCTTCACTTGGTGTGTCACTCCTGGGTGTTATCTCTGTTGTTATCGTGTTTGATTGTTTCAGCAAACGTTCGTACCTATCAAACGGCAAAATCACCATCTTCTGCATCGCGACTGCATTCCTCTACTCCTAAACAACCAATGAACATAACGAGTAAATTAGAGCACTTTTATGCACTCTGATAAAGGATCGTGTCATCGCCTGAAAACACGTCCGTCCTGACCCGATGGCCTTCATCACCCGAGGGCGAGATATCCAAGACGAGATATCCGTAGGGACGCGATGTGGCATCTTCGTAGGCCTGCATCAGGAACCGTGCCTTCCCCAAGAAAGCCTGTCTGGCGAGACATTGGATCTGCGACACGTCCCGCGGATTTTTCATCAGCACCAAAATGTGGGTGTTCAGATTGATGGTACGCGAATGTTTTCCTTTACAATACAGGTTTTGATTCAAATAGATAACGCTCAAGTGTCTGTGATGCATACCCCTCACAAACAGGGCTTCCATATCCGGTGATGACGTCACAGCATCCATCAAGTCATCCAGAATCACCAGATTGCATCTGTGCTCGTCGCTCAGTGATTCTAATTCTCTTTCCGATGGCAAGCCTCGACGGAACTCGATGAAACTCAGCTCCCTCTCCATCGAGTCGAATAACGGTTGATGTATGCCATAACAATATAACACTCTCTCCGGGGGATCCGTGAACATCTCGTCTTTGTGACGTAACAATCGAAATAGCCACGTGGTCTTGCCACTACACGTGGCACCAGAGACAGAAATGGACGTGCAGCCAGGAAAAGGATACATTGTAAAATGACTTTTAAGTGTTAGGCATGGGTTATATGTACAATTTCGGTAGAGTAAACTCTTCTTCTGGCAACCTCTCTATCAAATCTTCCCTCAGGAATTCCAACACCATCAGTCTTCCCCAGTTCATTCCACCGTCTTCGAACATGGCGAGGATCAATCCACGATAGGCTTCCCCACTACGAACGTTCTGCAAAGTTTCCGTCCACAGACTCTCGTTTTGACTGCGGATCCACCACTTCAAGAACCACCGAAGGCAACCCATCGTCTGATTGTAGTTTTAATCCCGTGCGGCCTTTTATACCCGGCGGCGGCGGCGGCGGCGCGGAACATTTCGATTCCGGCGCGGGACATGTGGACCCCGGCGCGGACCTTCCTGTCCCGGTGCGGGACTCAAGGTTGTTTGGTGTGCTTGTTAATCCTGCAAACGAGACATAAAACATGGGTCCAAACATTTTTATTCAAATGATGGGTATCATAAAATCTACTGTGACAATTATTGAATCACTTTAATGGTATGTCACGAACTTGTGAAGATCATCATCAATGTTTCTCATCTGTATTTGATATATTATTGTGTTGGGAATGACCAATTGCGTGTTTTTACGCTTTTTTTTCGTGTTACTGTAGCTGCCTCTAGTGGTTTTTTCCCATCATTTTGTCACGACATTAGTTTCTAACCATATATGGTACAGGAACATAGTGTAGCAGGAAATGCCTAATCTTTCGCTAACATCAGATTTCGCTTTTAGTTTGTGACACTTCCTTTTTTTAGTTAATAAATTGTTTCTGTGTGCTTCCATATCAATGTACGGATATAAAATCTTGTGATAAATGAGATGGAATAGAAACTTAATACATTCTAGAAAATTATTTTAATTATTTCATCAAAAGTACATGGTTACAACAAAAAATTAAATGCAGTGAAATAATGGATCCAAAACACTAAAACTATTATAAAATTATTTCTTCAAATATCAAATACAAGAACAACAGCAATATATTAGTTTACAATAAAATATCTTTAGATAAAATGGTACTAACATTTGGCTCAAAAACCTTTTTGTCAGTTTTCAATCTTCGAAATTGCTGGACAACAGACGTACCAGATAGTCGTCATTTCTTTCTTCCTCGTTCATTTCCAAATGTTCTGGGCATTCGTTTTCTCTTTTTGGTGGGCAGAGTTCTAAGTCCAAAGGTACGGTACATCTCCCGTCATTTAGAACTCTCCTCTTACAATAAAAGTAAGAAAATCCATTGCGAACCTGTTCATACGTGTATACGGTATTATTTCGAGCTCTGAAACCTCTGTTGGTTCCAGAACCAGCTTTCTGCGTTAGTAGGACACGATCGAAAGTGGTTTGTGGTGCCAGGACTCTTCTTTTTGAGATACCCTTCGAGCTGAATTTGACTTCATTAACTTTCCAGTGCCGTAATCTTAGGCGCTTGGGTTTCAATTTCTTGGCACGCCTCAACAACCTATTAGCGACAATAGCAGTGTTCGAAGTTGACATTTCCTTTGACCTGCTCACGATGTACGTCTTAGAGCACAGACCTATCATCTTGTCTCCTTGCCATTCTAATTTGAACAGTCCTGGAGTTCTCTTGTCGAATTTGGTGTGTTCTTTACAACATGTCCTTGGAAACCAATGTCGATTGCCGTCGGCTTCCACTTCGTCTCCACAATAACCATTCAGTCCTTTCTCATACTCTTCTCGCATCTCTGGTTTAATGATGGAACGAAGATCTGGACCCGAAAGTGCCATGTAAGCACTATCAGTGTCCATCTCACAGTATTCAAAGTCTGATCGATCTACGAATTTATCCATGAAATCATAGTAGAAACGCAACATGTGAAGTTTTGCATACTGTAAAATGAAGTATCCGATCTGAATGGGCAGTGTCATGCGTAGGGTCTTTTTGGCTTTTTCAATTTCGTAAAAGTCTTCTTCCTCCGAAAGTGCCGTAAGTCTCTTAAATTGAGGAAGGTTGGCTTCCCACATGGCATCTCCCTCACCTTGAACGTATTTCACGCTCTCGAATTTTTCGACGTCCATGATGGTGGATCCAAATGCACTATTACCTTTCAATTTTTCTGTGTCGGCAATGATGGCCTTACTAGGATCATTGTCTCCTAGGCGCCGTGCATCGCTGACGTCTCGCACGAACTGGCGAAAGCATGCCTTTGGTTTGTATTCGACCACCTGATAAATCTTTGTCACCTCCATTCCGTGCTCCAAGTACCACCTGAGTAAAGGCGTGGCAATCAACATTTGTCTCCCCTTCATTCCACCCACCAACAAACGTCGAGGTTTCTTTGACAGGTCGAACCGTTTCACGTGTTCCTGCATGTGACTACCAATGACATCGTATGGCACGTCCGTGGTACAGAAAATGGGAGACATCTCTGCGTAATATTCGTAAGGGGTTAAGGTCGGATGTGAAAAGTGCTCCGGCCATTCCTGTGGTACCCTGATGTCGACCTCCACCATACCAAATAAGTTTCCGTTTGATACATTTTGAAGTATCTCTTTTTCATTCATTTTACGTTGAGGTGTTTTAGGTCTTCTTCCCTCCACAAACTTTTTCAGATGTGGATCCTGCTTTATTTGATTTCGGAACTGACACTCCCATACTGTCAAGACATTGTAGTCGTGAGATTTTAAATATTGAGTGGTCTTAAGCGTGTTTTTATAACGACTGTCTCGAGATTTCAACCACTTTTCGTCTTTGATGGATTTGGTTAACCAGCAGTCGTGTCCGTGCCAGTAACAACCCTGTTAAGAGAAAAAACAGAATGTTGAGTATTGTTATGTAAAAATAAGGAATAATACAAAGATGATGTTAAATAATTAATAGCATTACTAATTACATGAGTTAATGACTTTTTATGTAGTGTTTAGTTACCTGGAATTGACAGATGGTGTTTGTCTTCTCGTCGTATCCGTCCACTGGATAAGGACCCACACGCTTTTCTTTACCTTCGTTCATCTTGTGTCTGATGTTCATGTTGTCACGTTGACCAATGAATTCCATCCAATCATAAGCCATTGTATACTTGTCCTTCTTTTCTGGTTTAAAATTATTTTCCGATTTTCTGATTACAAAGGCATCAGTTGGCATGTCTAAATCCAAACAATACAAATACAATGCATTCGCATCAAATCCAGCAATACTACGACATACTTTCTCTGGGTTTTCTCTTATGTGTGTCTTGCCAGTCTCATGATGCCTGTTGAAGATGATACTTGGACCACCGACGATGTTGTTCTTGATTGTGTAGTGTAAATCTTTGTTGCTTTCATTGCATAATGCAAAAGATGCACCGGCTCTATGTCCCTGTTCAAATAACATCTGTCGAGCCAACCCGGGAACAGAAATGCTACCTTTAAAAATGTCGATGTTTCTTTCGAAATAATATTTTTGAAGGTTTTGTACAGCTTGTACGAAAGGTCCACAATCCAAATTGTTGTAATAGATTAAATAATCCCGGAATGTCTTCATACCATGTTTATGCCAGATGCTTTGTACCAAGGCATAATTCTCTTCTGGTGACTTTATTCCATCATTTAAGACACTATCATTTTTCAAACTGGAATGCCAAGCTAGACCGAAGGGAGGTAATTCTGTACATTCTAATTTCTCTTCCGATGTGAACCATTCGTAGGGGAAGAAACCTTTAGCCTCACTGACGTCAAATGCTTTTAGAAACCCTGCATAGTTTAAACCGGGTGCCAAGTAATTTGTAATGTCCAATAGCTTGAATCTTTCATTGCTGATACATGCATACTGATTGTTACGCTTTACTGTAAACGCGGTCTTGCTTCTGTGCATGTTGAGATGTTTGGCTAGATGACCTTTGACAAGATCAACGAGGTGTTGTATAACCTGGCACGTTACTACTAATGCTCACCGATATTGGAACATGCATGTCGGTCCATACCAGTCTTTCTGAATTCTGTTCCATCCGTGGTTTTAAAATAGCTTCGAAATCGTACACCAGAAACCACGGAAAAATACGATCTTCTTTGTTGGGTATGTCTATGCCGTGCTCTTCCAATCTGTCGAAGACGGTCTTCGGTGCTACATAATATCCACCTGGAAACCTGTGTTTTGTTCGACCTTGACATGTTTTCTGGTGACGTTTCATATTGTTGACACGGTCGAAATGTTGATCGCAAGTTTGACATTGGTATTTTTGAGTGTAGGCCTGTAGGTTAGAGATGTACGACAGATGTTTGTCATGCATGTTCAGATTCATAGTATCGTCGTATTTACACATGGACTTGTAAACACAATTTGCAGACTGATCCTCTCGCAGCCGGAAAACGTTGACATTCAAAGCAAAACAGTTTTCAAAATGTGACAGTTCATTCAGGGCCACACCTTGGAAATGACGGGAATCGGTAATGACGTTCGGACAGCGATCCTGCATGTATCGCGTCCAACTCCGAAAGTGCTGCTTGACATGTGATTTTAATGGTCTTGTGTCATTTCCGATGTGGACAGCCAAACATCGAAACGCACAGAGAGAGTCCTTGTATGGTTTCCCATGGGAATCTCTATCAAGTGCAACGATGGCTCTCGAGTTCTTCACGTGGTCTGGTAGATCTACCTTTGCATAGCCTAGAGTGTAGTTAAGATGATACAGCGTTAAACGAAGGTTGGTTATCAAGTAAGGTTTCCATTTGGTATCCGGTCTCTGTCTGAGGATGTAGTCGGCGACATTAAATCTTTGAAGACGTGTACGCAACCGCTTCAAATCACGACGTCTAGATATGTAGATGGGCCTATCAAACAGTTCCTCGTTTGAATATGGTTTAAAATATCGATAATCACCTGTCTCTGTGTTGACCAATACCAAACCAAATTCTACATTCAGTCGAAATGCTTGTTGTTGTCGCTGGTACACATCATCGGCTGCCCTCATCACGTCGTCTACCGTAAAGTCATTCGATATCGGAAAATTGTAGATAGATCTCACGGGACCTTCTCTGTGGTTTTCTAATATGAGTGGAGCATTGGCGTCGTACACTTCCTCTAGTCTGGGGTTGCCTTCGTATGGAGCTGGACCAGTTCCCCAAGGACGTGACTGTTCCCCGCCTCCATGCTGTAGTTGATGTCGCATGGTATGTAGATACAGCTCACGACGATTGTCGAAACTCTGATCACATTGTCGACAGCAAAAACGCGACGGTTGAACTCTGGGTCTTTTATTTGTTGTTTTTGGTGTGGGTGCCTTTCTTTTTCTTGTGGTCGAATTTGATGGACGGTCGTGGGTGTCTTGGTGTTTCTTTAATCCACAGGCTGTTGTACATAGCTTGTTACATTTTAGACATTCCAAATAACGTATCTCCGTGGAACACGTTTTTTCGTGACGAATCTTGTGACTGGAATATTTAAACGTTTTACTACAACTGGTGCAAGGATAAACTATGTCATTGTGTTCTGCACGGATGTGAGCCTTTAAACTACCTTTGGCTGTGTATCTCTTTCCACATTTTTCGCATTGGAAGTCCATCTGTAATATACAACAACACACATTTTGTTGGTCAAAAATGGCATGTTCTGATTAAATAGTGTTCGAGGAAAACATTTATGTCACAAATCATTTGGACTATATGGGGCAAACAAAGCTCAGTAAAAAAACGACTTTTGTTGGGTATAAATTCGAGAAATTCAAAATAGTCGATTCCATTGCATGTGTAGTGAGCCTACTGCATACTTTTCATTATGCTTGCTATGTCAGTGAAAGTCCCGATTCGATACGATCTTCCGTTAGGTAGATATGGTAATGACAAAAAATCCAAGATGGCTACCATACCAATACGATGCGTTCGTAAAGGAACAAAGTAAGAATTATTTTGTCAACATTTTTTAAATCTACGTTACAGATAACATGTACAATCCGATTTTCGCTGTAAACGGAGTAAAAATAAATGAAGGAGAGTAGAACGAGAAATTACGAGATTTGGGTTATTTTGGTGATTTTTATTATAACAAGCATAGAACTGAGTGTAGAATCGTGTTCACCACATCAGATTACCTCTACATAGCGAATTTCATTAGAAACGACGTAAAAATGAGGGTATAAAATGGAAACGAGATTTTACGAGATTGGGTTTTCAAATGCAAATATCTCAATTACTACATAATCTATTTCGATGGGGTTTTTAAATGTCGTAGTCGATGAACCATTTACTTACAGCGAGATGTAGCGTTATATAGGTATACTTAGATGAAACAACTACACAATTTAAGATGGACCCAATGTCAATCATATCATTTTAACCATCATAGTATTTCAAAGTACTAAGGGAATATTCCTGTAGCATATTGTTATACAACCTTTTCATGACATGTTTATTTGTGGTTTGTCACCTTTAAATTTTAAAACTCTGACATGTTTATTTGTGGAATGCCACCTTTAAAATTTAAAACGTATGGGCATAACTGTATGTAATTTAATACCTTCCGATTGTTCGTTTCTTTGTGTGTCTGTGTATGTGTGTGTGTTGATATTGTAGTACATGATTTTAGTCGTCTTTTCTAAATCAGGCAGGTTTAAAGTATTACACTATGGAGATGTGTTTGCGTTTACTTGATTTCTACGTGGCGGATAAACATAAACAAAGGTATCATATAGTATATACTCAAGCAAACACAAACATGAGGTGTGGCGTCACGCAGTGGGATTTTATCTGTGCTGATAATATGATCATGCGTTTTGTTTGTAATCAAGGTATTTCAACAACATAGGTTTGACTTTTTAAATTTTTATAAAAGCTTATACATCTAGAGAATCATATTTTCTCCTAATTAACGAGTAGAATATTCAACGAGTGTTATGTATGCTGTGACCTTAACCTTTTATTGTAAACAGTTAATACAGTACCGCTTAAAAGAAATATGTTAAGATTGTACTATAAAACTATATGTAAATAGTACTTACATTCTATGTCAGCTGTTGTTTTTTTTTAGATCTATCCAAAGTTGACACACAAAAACTGGAGCGAGTGTCTTGATCGTTGGCTGTCCTCCGTTAAATGACGTTGTTTCACAGTATTAGTAATTTTGTAATACTAATACAGAGTTTAACCAATTAAGGTTTTATTACAAGAATTGATTCGGCGTTTGTGTAAATATATCACAGACTTATGTAAAGGTGTGAACTCCACCAACTCCTGGTTAAAACTGACGGATAACTTCCAAATCCTTCTATATTGTAGCGAAATTGCACAATTGTTATGAAATAATCGTTATTTATACATCTCGTCACTGACATGTCATTACTACGTCATCGCTATTTTCAGATTTCTGGAACTTTCCAATGACGTAATCTTTATTTATTGGCTAAGGTCAAAGGTCAAATTTTGAAGACCGAAGACCAAAGGAGTATTATAAATGATCACATACTACTACTCTCATCTTAATGTCCTCGTGTTAACTCGGTATATTGTCACAGTCACAGTTGTATCATTGCATATAACACGTGTGTGACTTATTCTTAATTTCCTCGTATTAACTCGGTACATTGTCATAGTCACAGTTGTACCATTGCATATAACACGTGTGTCACTCATCTTAATGTCCTTGTGTTAAATCAGTATATTGTCACAGTCACCGTTGTACCATTGCATATAACACGTTTGTCACTCATCTTAATGACCTTGTGTTAACTCGGTCTATTGTCACATTCACAGTTGTATCATTGCATATAACACGTGTGTCACCCATTTTAATGTCTTTGTGTTAACTCGGTATATTGTCACAGTCACAGTTGTATCATTGCATATAACACGTGTGTTACCCATCTTAATGTTCTCGTGTTAACTCGGTACATTGTCACAGTCACAAGTGTATCATTGTGTATAACTCGTGTGTCACTCATCTTAATGTCCTCGTGTTAACTCGGTATATTGTCACAGTCACAGTTGTATCATTGCATATAACACTTGTGTCACCCATCTTAATGTCCTCGTGTTAACTCGGTACATTGTCACAGTTACAAGTGTATCATTGTGTATAACACGTGTGTCACCCATTTTAATGTCCTCGTGTTAACTCGGTATATTGTCACAGTCACAAGTGTAGCAGAGTGATTTTATTGCGTTTTAGTGTTTTTATTACTTTATTAAATAATGTGTATAAATGTAAATTACGAACGTAACTTCAATGGATTATTGAATAAAGTATATTGTCATTTCATTGATAATTTCGTTTAATGTAATTATGGATTTTAGAATCGTCTTGTTTGTTGTTTTGTTTCAATATATTTATTAAGTGTCCGTGTGCGCATTTCTCTGGCTCACTGGACACTGTGACGTAAATATGACCAGGTGACTTTTACCCGCCAAGCGACAGACATTAGACGACAGCCATGACTGCTGACTGAATAAGACGCCAGCACAATGCTAATCATCTAGTAAGTATAACTTGTGGTCCCCATAACCCAAGTATGCATGCATCCCATTCAATTTCACCTCTTTGTTTATACGCT
>JAUMGZ010215202.1:0-11145 GCA_032359645.1 Pododesmus macrochisma | reverse complement strand
TAATCTAACCGAGTTAAACGTATATACATATTTATAAAAGGGAATTTTAAACACGCAAAATAGATAAAGACAAGTAGCATCAAGCCGAAAACAGTGGCTAATTAATGGTAGAATCATATATTCCACATATAGTTTCAGAATATGAATAGTATCATTGATGAACAGGCGTAGACACTGGGGAGGAACGGGATGTGTAGGAATGTCTGTCTGTATATCCGTATGTGCATGCGCTAAGGTGTGTGTGTGTGTGTGTGTGTGTGTGTGTGTGTGTGTGTGCGCGCGCGCGCGCGCATTTGTGTATGTTAAGTGTTTTGATTTCTTAAATATACAATAAAAGTGCATTTTAGTATAACCTTAAGGGATTATAAGAAACTGAAATCTTCAGTCAGCAAATGTAGTGTTTTTGGATCACTATCATATCACGGTATAGTACAAATATAGCAACGTTATTTCCGTTTGACAAACGTATCGGTACATTGCGGAGGTTTATGTTTCAAGTTTCTTTTCGTCATAAGGAAATAATTCTGTATATTTTAAGAGGAATATATCCAGTTTGTACGAAAAACGGATGATGACTGTAACATTGTAGAGAATGATAGGAAAAGTATCTTTGGTTTTCCCATCTGCTTATCTTATGGACGGAAACACTGTTGATGTGTGATACGATATGATGTATTATATGTCCATGTACATGTATTATGATATGATATTATTGCGCGTTGATATTTGTAACATACATGTCCTTACCTGTTGTCCATTTGAAATTCAGAATGTGTTCAGTGTTTAATATTTAATATGGAAACAAAATACATTTTTAATATTTAAGCTTACGCCACCATACCAAAATATGTATATCTAATATCAGCTACTATTACCAGTGAAAACGAAACAGTGTTTTTCAAATGGGCTTATTTGTCGAAAACAGGTCATTTAATTAGCAATATGCAGATCCGACTAACCTCATAATCATAAACTATTTCGTGAACTTAAAAAATTTATACGCAATATAGATGCAATCAATTTTTTAAAACACGGAATTCTTCACATTAGATTCAGACGTAACAAGCCCATCACTGCAGTTACAGCTATACCAATTTATACATTGATGGTAAATTTGAATGAACTAGAGGCATGTTACATATAACAGGATGAATGGGATATCAACATTCAATCCAAAGAACACATCAAGTCATTACAGCACAAATCAACAATCAGCATATCTTATTGAATCAATGAATAAATGAAAGCATAATGACAGGTAAATAAACACATTTATGTGACTCCTATCTCATTGAGTGGAAGGGGTCGCGGTGGCCTTGTGGTTAAAGTCGCCGAATTACAATCATAAGAGCCTTTCACCTCCTATGTTTGATTCCCGTCCGGGGCGGCCTCGTGTGAGAAAGTTGCCAGTAACTTGCCGTAGGTCGGTGGTTTACTCCGGGTACTCCGGTTTCCTCCGCCAGTAAAACTGGCACGTCCGTCAATGACATGAGCTGTTGATCGAACAATAAGCCCTTAACACAAACAAACAAACAATCATTGAGTGGAATTATCCGGTAAACAAAAAAAACTATAAGCGCATTGAAAGAATATGTCATTATGTTATAAGTTAAGATAAAATGACTTTCATTCGTAAATATATGAAGTTTATAATAAAAAAACTGTACGTGCATTAACTACCCTTACCATTTGAACAGGTTACTTATAGTGTTTGAGAACCATATGCCACAGCTGTTCACCTATTAATTGAAAACATTTTGGAAATTTCATTGTTGTTAAACAATTAGCCAAAAACACTTTGGAAATTTCTTCGTTGTTAAACAATTAGTCAAAAACACTTTGGAAATTTCTTCGTTTTCGTACTTTTCATTGAAAACTCTTCGGAAATTAGATTTATTCGGGAAATGTGGTTAATTAAAAATAAACCATCTTGAATAAAATAAAACGTGGTTAATAAGAACGGATAAATTAAACCATGATATTTTTAGTACCTTCTGATTAGTTTTAGAATTTCAATTTAAAGTAGATTCTTATTTAATACTTATTAATTGGAATACAATACTGTAGTCAGAGAAAGATGATGATATATTACATCATCTCAAAGAAACATTGAACAATTGGCTATTTAACATAAAGGTGTAATATCTACATAGTGTCTGTTACATCCTGTAAAGATATCTATACTTGAAGTTAGCGTAAACATGTTTTATAAGAGTGTGACATGTTACAAAAACATAGTTTGTGTCTCTTCTTGTAAATAAATATTCTTGGAATGTAGATTGTTGTTGTAAATAGACTCTAGTATAAACTTTATTTGGAGTCAACATAACAAGAATTAACTATTAATTAAATAGTCAGGTTTAGGGACGCAAACCTTATTTGTTATATAAAAGCACAGACCTTTGATAGTGTTGACATTAAATAGACCCGTTGTTACAAACACCTGTCAAGGTTAGCGTCTTGAATAAGTACAAAGTGTCGCACATATTTTGATTGACTTGAGTTAAGCAATTTAACACGCGTTTTGTGTTGTGAGTTGTGACATGTACATATGTTGAGTTGAATCGGGATTGGGATGTTCTCTGTACATTTGATTCAAGTTAGTTAATTGAATGGTGTTGTTCAACCGCTTAACTCAATCTCCGCACTGAACCAATATATATTTAAAATGTGAAAATGTACAACAATTAACCAGTTAACAATTTATTAACCCATAGAGATAAGAGTCTCACACTACCAGTTAAACATTTATTAGAAGTCGTGAAAATATATACATGTATAATACACGGTAATGAATGATAGCCATTGAAAATTGAACTTCATGATGAAGATGTTCATAAACAGTCAGACCTATATGAAATTGGAGGTGTTCCCAAGGAAAGGTCCACTCAATTCAATAATACATAATATTTTCAGAATACGACACGTTCTGTATATAGTAGATTGTCTGTGAAATTTGATTGGTTTTTCAGTCATTTGAAAGGCGTGGTCCGTAGTGTAAATTGCAATATAAACATACTAATTATATAAAGATGAAAAGAATAGTTTGTGTACATCTTGTTATTTCCTGTTGTTTTATCGAAATTCTGACTTGCATATTATAGCAAATGGACAGTTTATATTTGCGTAAGAGAGACCGTTCACACATTGTCTGTGAATTTGATTGGTCTTCAATCATAAATAATGCGGGTCCGTCATTTAATAATTGTATTTACCTTTGTATTTGAAGAACTGAAGATTATAAACATACTACGGTGTTTTTAAAACCTATGGTTTTACCTAATTGACGACGATCATTTTTTAGCACGCGTCGACATAACATGTATGTGTAGCGGAGACCGCACGCGCAACTAACAATAAAATTACCTCTATTGGAGTAAAAACGGAGTAAAAGTATGAGTTTTTCTTTTCAAATTCTTTAAACATTTTAAAAGATCAAAGACTGAAAGTTTTCAAAACAATGAAATTAAACGTTTATTCATCGCTCATATATAAACTTTTTCACGTGAATTTTCTAGTACTATCAACTATGGCTAGTATACGTATTGAACGTTACAAGCGGATAGATTAAGCGCCGTTTCATGCCAAGATTTTTGTTTGTTCAAGTGACGTTCGAGAGTGGCAACACTTGGATTTTTTTCCCTGTATGATTTTATCATGGTACGTTTTGGTAAGGTGGGTACGTTATGGTAGGTACGCTCTGGTCATGGTACGTTTTGACTATAACCCCCCTCACAATGGGATGTTAAAAAAAGACTGACTGATTTTATTTAATATTTGTATGAAAATCAAGTTGTCCTGTTCAGAGATGACTGCTAGCGTGACCCCTAAGTAAGGAACATGGTCTTTGTACAAGTTGGAGTAGCAATCAAAGGAGATAATGCATCATTATCTAATCTCCTAAAGGACTTGTCATGCTCATCAACGAGTCTAGCATTGTCAGTGTCGATCAGATTCTGCAGAAGTTGTGTAAGAAGCCAGGACAATTCACACTGTTCGCATTACTATTAGCTATAGTAAATACAAACAACCATGATGATATTAAAAAGACTTAAGTTCATTGACATTGGTGAACAAAACGAAAATCAGACTCAGACTATAGGTTCATTACATGAATCATGTGACATCAATTTAACAATGTTCTTACAATAAACATATCAAACCAAAAAGAAGCTTTATACTAGTAGCATCGAAATGTATATTTAGGATCAATTGACGGGTTTTTTTTAAACCTCGACACGAAAGAGATATATCGTTTTAGTTATACAACAGTACCTGATACGAGGTCCTTCCTCTTTTGTATACTAATCCCATTGCTTTATTTTCGAGTTCTCTGAATATATTCTGTTTTTTAAGTGTGTGTCTAAACACAAGACTTATTGTCTCATGCAGGAAGTGGGAAGGTTGAGGCATCATTAACCAGTTTAACCAAACCACTCAGCTGTGTGCTGAGTGACCATCCTAACTAGGTTTCATCAACTACTAGTCGAAATGATTGCGGTGTCGTCATTCTAATTTCTTTGTGTATTGTGTTTCTGAAATGTTTGTTGTTGACTTGGCAATGTCTTTAATTCTGTTGACTCCACTCATCTTATTTTATGTCACAGCTTCTATTCCTTTCCTTCTACTAGTTTATTGGCGTGTGGGTTTTCTTGTCAATTTTATTTACAATTAGGAATTACGAATGTATTTGGGTATTAGTTATGGTGTACCAGAGTTAATTGGTAAACGGGAGACACACAAGACATTGACGTGTGTTTTTTCCTTGTCGAGTTATACGTAACATTGGTATTTAGTTATGTTGTACTATAGCTACTTAGAAAACAAGGAAACAAAACAAAAACAAAAACAAATATCGAACCTGAAAACATGTATTGGTTTTAAACGCTAAACACATCAAATGGCAATAACAAGACACATAAAACCTCATCGCAAAAATGTCGAGACGAGCTGACACCAAAAACTAAAGTAACAACAAAAACACAGGAGAATGTCAAATAATAAAATATGACAGAAAGCGACAACAGGAACGTGACCATGTAAACATAAAGCATAAAAGCAACACATGACCAACAATCTGTGTTCAAGGACCCTTTCTATGATTCAAAACGATTGTTTGTATTCAGGGCTTATTGACGTGCCAGTTTTACTGGTGGAGGAAACCGGAGTACCCGGAGTAAACCACAGACCTGCGGCAAGTCACTGGCAACTTTCTCGCACTAACACGCCCCGGACTGGGATCGAACTAGGAGGTGAAAGCCTCTTATGATTACAAGTCGGCGACTTTAACCACTAGGCCACCGCGGTCCCGCCCCCAATCAAGGCTTACTGGGAAAATGTTTAGAATAGATAAAACCGTGTTAAAATGAAGTGTTATTTATGAGTATTGTAATCTCAACACCGTCGACGCATGTGCACCGGAAAAGAACTGAAGTCACATATAGGGAAGTTGTTATTTAACCGAGACATTATCAATTCATGTTCCATTTTAAAACTCATCCTGTTTCTGCTGGGATCAACTCTGTTCTCTTGCTTAATGGTGACTTAAACAAACATCTTCAAGTAAGATATGCATTGTTTACTAAGTGTGACTGTAGTTATAATTAATTGTATCAGGGTTTTTAAAATATTTAATTAATTACGATTTGTCTTTAAAGTTAGTAAGACGTTTAAATATCAAGCTTTTCGTGTTATTCATATGCAAACACATTTATTTCGTAAGCTAACAACATGTGATTAGTATGTATTTTATAAGGTATTATAATCATACAAAAACATGCTTAATGCACTTTTATAAGGGGACGCGGTGGCCTAGTGGTTAAAGTCGCCGACTTGTAATCATAAGAGCCTTTCGCCTCCTAGTTCGATTCCCGTCCGGGGCGTGCTAGTGTGAGGAAGTTGCCAGTGACTTGCCGTCGGTCGGTGGTTTACTCCGGTTTCCTCCACCAGTAAAACTGGCACGTCCGTAAATGACCTTAGCTGATGATCGGACAATAAACCCTTAATATAAACAAACAAACTCTCTTGTGATTAACACATCTTAACATTAAACCCAGTGATCAAATGTCAGTATCAGTATACGTTCAACGTTAAAACTGGGCACCTTTCTCGCTCCCTGTTTAACACGCAGCATTAATGGGTAGGAGTAGGACTGGTTGGCTCGGTGTCAATATAATGTGACAGAGTTAAGTATTATGTCAATGTGCCTGCGGTGTGATATTTCAGTGAGACAACACTGTAAAGTCGCCATAAGTGCGCACTGTCGCAAGCAGACACCGTATCATATGACCAATACATGAGTTAAAGGGACGCTAAACCTAAAAAAATAAACAAACAAATCAAGTGTTTTTCCGTTTACTTATGCGGAAAGTGGGAATGTTGATACCTCATTAATCGGTTAAACCACACCGCTTGGCTTCGTGCTGGGCTACCGTCCTAAGTCTGTCCTCGTGGATTACTAGTCTTGAGGGTTGTTGTGATGTCAATTCAATTCATTAAGTTCTGGTACTTAATTGTTTGATGCAGTTGTTGTTTGTTTGTCAATGTCCCTCGTTCTGTTAATTCCACTCATACTGTTTTTTTTTTTTAAATAATTGACAGCGCTTTGTAGAGAATAATTAAATGTATGCCCATACTTAAAACTTCTTGTCTCATTCAGGAAGTAGGTAGGTTAAGGCCTCATAACCGGTTTAACCACACCACCTGGTTTCGTGCTAAGTGGCCGTCCAAAGTCGGTCTGCGTGGATTACTAGTCTTTAGGATTATAGTGACAACAATATTATTGTGACGTCAATTATTTTCTTTTTATTCCGGTTTTAACTTGTTTGATGCGGCTATTATTGGTTTGTCAGAGTATGTTGTTCTGTTGATTCCACTTATCTTGTTTTTTCATATTTTTTTTCATATTCATTATCAGCGTTTCTCTTCGTGTTGTCTATGGTGTTACACGGGTTTAACTATTGTCATACTATGCAATATATAAGTGGCATTCATGCTTTTCAGACAATACATGTTGTAATAAGATCGAAAAGTCCACATTGCATTAATATAAATTTGTAAACAGATTTGTACCGCCAGTATATACGTTATCTAAAATGATACAACATCTTTAATGGGTGAGGATCATGACTAATATCCTAGGCCTAGGTAAGTACCAACCTTCAAAAAGTTATACTCAAAAGAAAATTAATTTAACTTGGCAAGAGTTAAATAAATATTAATTGTAAATCCTATGGTGGACTTTTAAAAATGAGAAAACCAAAAAGACTTGAATATGCTCAATTAAAAAAAGGATGATGAATGTCTTGCGTATTAATCTGGACAGTTATTTCAGACAACCCTCTCCTCATTAGATTAATCAAAGTTTTATAAAGTTAAGAACGCACTATAAAGTCATACATTAAATCGTACATCACTGTCATCTACAATGCTGTTTGCATAGAGCAACGTCGCAATAGTATGATATCCATATAGTTGCCGAATGCTTAAAATGCATGTATAATTTTGATACAGAAATAGACGTTTCGTTATTAGCTTTCGGGTTGAATTTAAACATGGTTTGTCTTTCTACTTAATGCCATTCATGAATTTCCCTCTTCTGCTCTTAGAAACCTCATGAATTTATATTATATTATGGTTTTTTCTCATTTGGTGTAATCTTTATTTGTTTGCCAATTTGACTTTCATCGGGATACAGTATTGTCTCTATAATGCAAGCAATTTACAATATCTCTATATCTATATGCCATCTAAAGCTAGCAAACCTAACTTCTGTTCAAGGTCGCACCTTTTGCCATTTTCGGTTTATCCATAGATACTAACCAACTCAACGGCTGAACGGAATTGAACTCCGTTTTAAGGTTGTGAAATTCATCCGCCTACTACTAGTACTACTGTAATATTTGGTTTTCATAAAACTACTACACACGAGACATATAATGGGTCGCCTATCTTGAGACCATGTCTACGTGTCCAGTTAATGTATGTAAATGCTACTCTAATCACGTTATACATTCGGTGTGGACAACATTTACAGTGACATGGCAATGAATGTGCTATACAAACGGCAACACAACACTCAGACGTTTTGAAAACTTCCAAGAACTTCTTTTTATTGCTGTAAAAGAAGAATAAAAGAACCCTGAATTTAAAAGTTACATATTTCCATTTATATATAGAAAGATATACTCTTTCTTGATGTAAGTGCACACTGCTAATGAAATACATCAGGCGGGACTTAATATTGAATAAAATCAGCATATCTACACGACTGTCTTACATGAAGGTTTAGCTGTATATCCCTGGTCTGGAGGTCAAATGTTCAAACGATTCTATTATTCGACTTAAGGGTGATGTACAATCATACGAAGTATTTGAAGACCTGTATTGACTTGGATGTGTGTCTTTGTGTTCAACATCACTCATATCCATCTATTGGTTGGGATGGCTTACCAACGCCAATGTTGACTTATAATTGACATTGGACATACGTTTAAGTTGGTCAATGAAGTTATTTAGCCATGTTTACGTTTCCTGACATAGGAAATGGAAACCAAAAATTGTCGTTAGTTGCAGAACAAAAGTATAAAAATCCAACAAATAGAAACACGAAGAGTACAAACATGCAACCACCGACAGTGGACATCATGTAACTATTATATGTTGTCCTAAATCACATGACATAGTTTAAAGTGATTGTGATAGAATGAAAAGAGGACATAAACCACATTATATACAGTAATTTGATAGTTAAAATATCTGACCCAAGCTGCTGTTAGTTGAACATGTATTATATTGCATGAGGTGGCAAAATAACATACGGTTCATTACAAGCACCATGAGACAAATGTTCAAATAGACAACTGATTTGGGAGGTTTGTTGTTGAGATAATTGACAGTGCTATGAAGTGTATTTATTAAATTTTTAAATGTATGTCGATGCTTAAGACTTCTTGTGTGGGAAGTGGGAAGGTTGAGGCCTTATTAACAGGTTTTACCACAACGCCTGGTTTCGTGCTTGGTAACCGTCCTAAGTTGAGTCGCATGGATAGCTAGTCTTATATTTTTCGTTTTATTCGGTTGCTGAATTGTTTGATGCTGATATTGTTGGTTTGTCGGTGTCTCTCGTTTTGTTGATCCTCATCCTTTTTTATTATATCGTTGGTAGGTATTGGATAACTGTTTTATCACCGTAACCATGTAAAATAAATTTCATCGCACGCTCGAGCCATTTGTTCGCACAACTTGATATTACGTTTTTCAGTGTAATGTACCGATTTCGTATTGAGAAAATGGAAATTAGCAGAAAATTACTGATTACAGTATATGGAATAAAAAAAGTGCATTTTGTATTAAAACATGCACATATGGCATTTAAAAGAAAGATTTCAACAACTTTAGCCCATACATGACTTTTATTGAACATGGTATGAATCAATTTACACGAAAACGCATTCATCAGATACTTCAATTACACATATATATTGAATTACAAAACATGCAACGCGAAAGGATCCGTTCCCACAAAGGCAAAAGCTTTTTACATATTTCAAAATTTTGAGTTTTGTCTTTCATGCATGCTTAAGATGTAGGATTGTTTATTTGTCAGAAGGTGTCAGAAATACTTTATTGTATGCATATTTAGGTCAAAAGCATTCTGTTTCTAATTTATGAACATTGTTAAATGTATAAATTAATGTTCTAGTGGATGGAATGACATGTTTAGTAGCGATTAATGTTCAAACTACATTGGTCATATTGCAATACAAAATATAATCTGAAAGATGTCTCTTATTAATAATATATTTATAAGAGGAAAGAACTAATACTCCGTGTGAGACATTACTACTTGTTAATAACATTAAAATATTAATATTTTGGTTTTTTTCAGTTTTATTTATGTCAAACACATTTGAGGGCAGTTTGCGTATTGTTGCGGGACCATTTTCCATATATAAAAGTGATTATATGAACAGAAAATCCGAGTCGTATAACTTATTTTCACAGGCCTTTTTATATAAAGTAAGTATACATTGACGTACCCTGTCATTTACTATCTAGAAAAACACCAATAGGCTAATGTTGTGATGTTTCTGTTTTATGTTAATTGAAGTATTACATTTGGTTTTCTAAATGCTTAATGTCATAGTAATGCTCATTTTAATGGGCTTAGAATACAAAACTGCAATCTAAAACCTAATGTCTTCAATAAATATAATGTCTACCAGAGGAAAGAGCCGATACTCTTTGTGAAATACCCTCGTCCAGAATTCCCGGTCTAGGTCCAAAGCAAAACGTCATTAATTGACGCTTTATAGAAAATGAATTTGTCATTCCTTTGGATACGTGTTTCGATTGTTTTAGGCGCATTTGCAGATTTACTTATAGACGAAATTGATATTCATTAATGATTTAAAGCATTTCAATCAGTTGCCATAACCCAATGGCTAAATATGTCATATTTTATCCATGCATTACAAGGATCAATCTTCGTTGAGAAAGTTATCAATATATATATATATATGTATATACGGTGGGAAGATAAGTGCGACAAAAACAGGATTGAACACATTCTTGTAAAAGCATCGTTGTACAGGATTGCTGTTAGACGCCTGCACAATAGAGTTTAGAATCAAACAATTTTAATACGAAAATGCAATCTGAAACATGCCTCCGATAAATATTATTTCATAAGGGAAAAGAGTTTATACTATGTGTGATGCACCCCCGTCCCGAACCTCAGATCTTCCTCGAAGCAGCCGTCATTAATGAATGCTACAGAAAAAATTAATAACAATAGACAAGACTGCGGTTAATCAAAGCTACAGAGCCAAACACGGGAGGGGATTCACGATGGTTATGATGTACAAAAACCATACCCCAACAGTAACACAAAATCATCTTGCCAAAGTTTTAATTTTAAATATTACCCTGCTTCCTCTGCTCCGTTATTTGCGGAACTTTTAATTTTTAAATGAGCTATTTGAGACTCTTAGATAATATTCATCTGATTTGACGTAAGTGCTTATTAAAAACTGCCAATCACCCTTCTTATCAGAAATATCATGTCTAGTTGCAAATGTTTCTGGTTCTTGTATGTCTACCAACATAACATTTCAAATTGTCATACGCTTAATTGAGATACAT
>JAUMGZ010215191.1:0-11749 GCA_032359645.1 Pododesmus macrochisma | reverse complement strand
CCAACGTTTTCTTATTGTTTGCCAATGTCCATGGACTTACGGCCTAGAATATCGTCTTGGTTTTTCAATTTACTTACCTAGTATTGTTTGAAAAATGTCTAATAAATTATTTCAATACAATATGTACATGTATATGCATTGTAAAGCGCTTTAGAGTGATTAAATATTTTTTTTAGATAAGCACTATAGAAGTTTTACATATTTTATTAGTATACCTTCCATTGTATATTACATTGTGCTGACTTCATAGATATGTTAAGATTTACAGTCTCGAGAATTTAAATATTCTCTGTCACTTCTCTTTTACTAATGACTTTAGTTTTTTTTTCCTCAAAACTTCTTCTTTTTTTGACTCGCTTTCATATATCAATCTTTTGTATGCACTACACATGGCCCTACCAATGTGTTGATACAACATTGTACATTTGAAATGAAATGACAGTTAAAATTAGTTTAACTGGGCAAGCAATTGGTCTTTGAATTTAAATCAGTTTGATACGTATATCATAGTCGAAAACGATTAGCAAGTGCACACTTTCAAGATGGCTCGATCAAATGTCAACTTTAAAAATGAAAAATGATGAAGAGCTCTACTATGAATACCGTTATTTCTGTTCTTCTGCGGGTTATCTTGAAATTTAAACCTCGAAGCAAAACCAAAATGCATACGTCATTAAACATACAAATAAACAGGTATGAAAATCAATCAACAACATCAGACTGCTTGTACGAGAATTAGGCAAACAATTCAAGATACCTTAAACCAAGACATCTTTGGATTTCATTAGCACGCAAAAAATAATAAACTACTGTGACGTGTTTAAATAGGTTTAAGCCACGATACAATGCGACAAATAGGCAAAAGGACAAAAGTCAGCGGGAATATCCTAGCAAGTTTTTATGAACATACAAATCTGAAGTTGTAAATACTACAACCAAGACTATATTTAAAAGACACAGGTTCATTGATACTGGCACATCACAGGAAAACAGGGACATGCACAGTTAAAATAAGAAAAACAAGTTTGAATATAAAAAGGAAGCATCGCGAACTTCTATCAAAATGTAGAAGCGAAATCAGGTGTCAGTAAAATGAGCATTTCCTGCTACATATGCGTCATCCGCCGAAGTGGTAATGCATTGTTTGTTCACTGTGGCAAATGTTGCCAAATACCAAATTGTCACGGAAACATGACGACAGGTAACGCATGTATAGCAGGAAACGTTCACACTTTCGCGGGAATATGGATTTACGTTTTGTTTTTAATAAAAGAACGTGATGTTTCTTATTTTTTTATTATTATTTTTTCTGTGTAGGTCCCCCGCTTTCCTATATTTGCCAAAGTCCATGGACTTACATGTTTGACCAATGACCACTTAAATATGACCAATATTTGACAGTCTTACTAAAATGTGATTTGCATATATAAAAGCAGAAACTAAACATAGCTATAAAGGATAATGGTGAGGGAATCATGGTTAAACGAGGACAACACTCACTTGTACTATGCATTGACAATTTTGGAATTGTGGTAAGACATTTAAGTGGGTACCAAGCAACAAACAGACAAAAACAGTATTAATAGGATCAACAGAACCTAACAAACATTTCGACTTACAACCTGGAAATATTTAGGAGGTAACTTTCTATATTTAAAGATCTTTGAATTTGGTTTCACTACGAAGCACCAAAATGTGAGTAGTAGTTGTTAACTAGCACTGTGTATTTGATTAATTGAATATAAAAAGTATCAAGCTCATTGTAAATTATACATCGACAATCAAATACGTATTCAAGTTCACTTAATTATTTTTCATTGTCTGATTGCAATTTGAGATAAGTTAATAGTTCTAAATATAAAGAACCTAACAAAATGGTTTACACATTTTGAATTATGTTTAATCCTTCGGTAAAAATAAGATAAGAATTGTTGAAATGTTAAATGTGTATATTAAAAATCAATCTATCATGATGTTAGTGATGCTACTTTATGGTTGTACTAAACCACTATATCAACCCGTTCGTGGTAAATGTACAATAAGAAATATTAAGAAGACATGTTGTGGACATTTTTATTTGTGAATAATTATACTCGTTATAATGATACATTTTTGCAAAAAGAAGGCCGGTTATTAATGCGTTTGATCACTATTTTGAATTTTTTTTTTTATTTGTCAATTTAATTAAGCTCGAAAAAAAATAAAAAAAATAAACAATTATCGCTAGTCAATATATTTCCTAATTTTATAAATTGCGATTCTGAATATGACAAGATGACACGTTCGTTAACCAATATTGACTTAAAAAATGAATACTTGTATTTAATCGCTGGTATTTTCACAAATATGTACCAATCATTACAATAAATGTATCTATTTTCATGCATTTTTATTGTTATAATCCTTAAACTAAAATCTAACAAATTATGTTATATCAAAGTACACAACACGTACAATATATTAAGCACTGACGTTTACACAAACAATATAGAACACACATCACGTTTGGTAACCATAACACACCAGAGTCATCAACCATAAATTCTTACCAACACGCCGAGAGGTATGAGCAAATACTGGGAGCGATACTAATCAGAGGTTCGTGATATTTCCTTTTCTAGTTTATAATTGTATATTTGGTTCTTCTTTCTGTGTGCGTCCCATGTTTTCCTTTTGTTGCCCATGTCCATGGATTTACGGCTTTAGAATATCGTGTTGGTTTTTCGTATTTACTACTATAAACCATTTTACTAGGTCTACAATAGTAATAATATTTACAGAGATAATTATATTACAACAAATATACACTTACAGTTACATTCTCAATTAAAAGGTTACGTATACATACATCGGAATGACAAGGAGGCATCCCGGCGGGTGACACATGTGTAGCAGGAAACGCTTACCATATCGCGAGTACCTGGTTTCGCTTCTAGTTTGTAAATAAAAGTTTATGTTGTTTCCTTTTTTTAGTTAATTAATGTATATTTGGTTATTTTGTCTGTGTGCGTTCCACGTTTTCCTTTTGTTGCCCATGTCCATGGACTTACGGCTTTAGAATATCGTCTTGGTTTTTCGAATTTACTACTTTATTACTTTCTGTTTCTGATGATATAATGCTATAAGATTTTCCCACATTAGTATCCTATTATTTGATAAGAATATGGATCATGATTGGTTATCGGGTTTAATCAAACTCGTTTAGTTAATATTCCGAAGGTTCCGTTAACAACGATATTTTACAATATAATCTTACTAACTTAACAATGATTTTCTTAACTTCTTAATCAAATTTCTCAAGCAATTTTATTTCAATTTCCACCAAATATTTGAGAAAAAAAAAGTATTCTCATAATATATCAACATTATTTATTGCAAAAGAAATGGCAAATACTTTGAAACGGTGAAACTGAATATAGATAGATCGGGGGAGGGGGAGATCTTCGCCCTCTTTTAAACACTTTCTATAATTGTTGTATATAAACACGTTTCATTTTTGGCACGTTACTATATATATATTGATCGTAAGAGGAAAGGGAAATCCGTTCTGTTTTAACCAAGTTGAATACATTTTTAAACTAGGTAATGTGTTCAATTTAGTGAATACATTATTAGACTTAAAAACGGGAATATATATTCGGCGTGATATAACGTAAGTGCTTGTCTAGTTCAATATGTCTATCACCAATAGGAAAACAAAGAGTACACAAACATTTAGCCGTTGTTGTTAATTTAGGAAAAGTAAAGAGTGTTTTACTTACTCTCCGTCAGGTTTGGAATTAGTACTGTTTTCAAACAAAAAATACTTATTATATGTTTACGTTCAATAGCTTTTATAAAAATGAATGCACTATTTGGATATTATTACAAGTTGCTTTCACAAAGTATGTTATTTAAAGAAAAATCCTGATATTTCTGTCTATGAATGTTGAAAGGAACATAAAGTTATAATTATTTTTTAGCAGTGTATGAAAGAGCACCATGACGAAATACTTATGATATATCTATAAAACTAAAAGTATGTTGCTTAAAAGAAACACACTATTGAATGTCCTTCCTGCCCTCAATGAAAGGCAATACTAAAAATATGTCAAGACATCGGAAGTGTTTACGAATCATCCACAGTGTCCATCTTGCAGTAATTGGCCATGGTGACAAAGAAAAACACAGTCAGACTTAATTACTTTGGCTTAAAAATCAAAGCCCCATCAGAAAAATGTTCCCTTACACTTTGACATAAAAATGATGAATTTAACGATTTACCTTAACACAACGCATGTCAAATAATCAACAAAACTAAAATACAAACATATAAATACATGTATATATTGAATATTCGTTGAAGGAGCCACCTATACCAAACAGAAACCACACCCATTAAAACGTTCTAATTTAGGGACTGCACTATAAACAACTTTAAACCTAAGTGTTAGTGACACAGAAAAGCGAATTCAGTCATAAAAATATTTCAATTTTGGTTAAAACTGTGATAACCATGATATCAAAATATTTTCGTTAACATAGAAAGCCCGGAAGTAGCTACTATGAGTGTAATGATATTGTATAAGCTGTATATCACTTACTTTTTCTTATTCCTTCCCCTCTTTATCACACAGAAGATGATGACGACTACAGCGATTATTGCTGCTAATACTCCTAAAATAATACCGACAATCATTCCTACCTCTGCATCTTCCACACTATCTAAAATACAAAATTGCAAACTGAAGCAGGTCAGCAAAACATATAATATTCATAAGTGAAAAAAAACAAAACGCTTTGTGAAAGAACCTCGTCCCAGAATATATGCCTACAATAGTGCTTGATACTATACTACTATACATTAATAAATTAGAATGTTACATTTCTCTTCTTTTGATTTTTTCTCCTGAACTGAAGTCTTATTGCCAGTCAACAATGTTGCTTTGAATTTGAAATTAAATCTTTAAATATAGTTTCTTTTTGGCAACAAAAGAATACATAGTTCTTAATGTATTATATTGTGAATTCCATAAAATCCAAAACAGTATATTATCATATTATGGCAGAGCAATACTCACACATAGGTTAAAGACATTTCGTAAGGCCTGTGTATCTTGTTGATGTCTTCGTGTGTTTATTTCCACTTGCGGGTATAATCAAGTTTCTATATTATCTTTATTTTAATCAAATGTAGTGCACATAATAATTCACTGCAACCGTTTGAACATTGCAATACATAATTAACTGAACATAAAATAATACAAATCTATATCTCTGAAATATTACACAACAACCTACCTGCACACTTAGATGTGACTGAAGGACTCCAAGCCTGTGTGGCATTAGTAGTGGCTACACATGTATATGTGTTAGATGGTCCAGTAAGCTGACCCCTTCGACATCCAGTAACTTTAACTGTTTTTCCCAGTTTATAATTCGTACTACTCTTTGTACTACGGGGAACATCTAACAGTCCACATGATCTTACTGCAGATAAAAGTGGGTGATATTTAAACTTCAAATTATAATATTCCATCAGATATAGAAGTCCTCAAACAAAAATCCTTTATTCTAATCAATATAGTACTGGAAAAGTATGTTATGTAAGCATTAGAAAACTTGTTGGCAATGATGTTGAATAAGTTTATATTATAATCAAAACTTTGACTTGATGAAGACAAGAACAAAACATGAATCATGTGGCACGATCATCAGAAAGATTAATCGTTAAGTTCATCAACAATAAAAAATATCATTGTTAGCCTGGCAGCTGTCGAGAAACTGTAATGTGTCAAAATCTAGAACTTTGTCTCTGGGAAGTTAAATGAGGTCAAGATCATATAAAAAAGAAGGACACTTTGAAGAATGTATGAAGCTTATTTCTAAACGTATTAACAGCTTAACTAAAACTTTACTTTAGAATAAAGTTACGGATCATGGACATCTCATTCTAAAGTAGGTCAGTCACATAAAAAGCAGTCAAAGCAATGGTACGTATGCGGACCACTGTTAACACTGTCAAATTAAGGTGAAGGTTACGTTAACAGTTGTTTAAACATGGATACCTATGAAGACCAACAGGTGGTCCAGCAAAAACATGAATCACGGTGACTATCACATAAAAAGTAATCACAAACGTTGGTATCTATATTCACAAAGGTGTTGGCCTAATAATATACGTCAAGGTTAAGGTCATACAAATTTATAAAATCAAACAGTGAACAATTTGTTAGTTCATAACAAACATACTATGCATAAGAATGGTTGATAAAACAATATGCAAAACATATACTGTTATGGTGTAAAACTAGTTCAGGATCATATGTTTACATGTAGCGTCTATGAAGACCAAGTTGGTAGTCAACTAGTATGATAGATTTAGAAACTGACATTTATAGAACAAGAAAACACAACACTTATCTCTAAGCTAATTTTTACTGAGGCAATAACTATAAAGACAAGTGGTTGGAAAAATAAGAACGTTCTCATATTACTGATGATGAGAAAATGATAAAGATACTAACGAGATGTATCCATATTGACAAGTTTAACTTTGACCCAAAAACATGTAACCTTTCCCTGATACGAGGATCTATATCAAACACACTTGATTAGCTATGATATAATGGCCCTAGTATACAATCACCAAAATATGTCGTCTTGTTTGAAATTGATATTTTAAATTTTGTAAAATTTTCCAACGTCTTGAGTGGTGCTCTTGCGTAGCCTATCTAACCTATTGAACTCGTTTGCATTAAAGATGTTTTATGTTAGGTTCGGTAGAAATTGATACCGTAGCCACGTCATAACCAAAATTAACCAGAATGGGCGTAGACTATTATGCAAATATTCAACCCTAGACTTTCTGATTTTTGAAATTTTGTCAAGTGTTCGCCCTGTTTGTCTCGCTAATAAAACAGTTGAGCTACATAGCGGTGCCGAGTCCAAACAAACAAATCTGCAAACCAAGAGGATACTTCTTATTAAGTGTTCTTGAAATTGGTTCCAGAGATTTGGATAATTGAAATGAATAAAACTTATAGTTGTCGTTTAAACATTAGCCCCAAAACACGTAGCCTATTATAGAACAGATCCTCTCCTTGGTCAGACTAATTGTTTGTTCGCCTAATTAGGGGTTAACGTCACGGTCAGACTAAATTCTCTTTATTCGAAAGCTGCTACACATGGAAGCATTATGACTTTAGTTTTACAATTTGATACAGTTTACCCCGTTTTGATTCATGGCAGAGTCCTTAGGTATTAACGCCCAACAGTTAAACACACTTACATCTCCTTCCCCAAGGATTCTAACTACCAAAGCCCATTTTAAAATTAATCTTTTATTTTGGATAACCTAAAAACCATGATTAGTTATGAACTGAAAACGAGGGATGGTCATACAGCGACAATACGAAAGATATGGCTGATTCTTCTGCATTGCCATTTTATTTCAGACTCGGGTAGAGTTCTGATAAGACAACTTTGCATTTTAAGAAATAAAGAGTAAATGGACGTCATCAGACAACATTCCATAATCACTTTATAATTTTATGTTAATTTCTTTATATAATAGATTAGTTTTATGGGTCTATGTTATCGCCAGCTATAAATAAACATTTGACAACGATAAGTGCTAGCAAATCAAAACCATACTTTGGTACTTATGATAATCAAACTTTAATTATCATTATAATATAAAAGTCAATTTTCTATCGATTTAGGAAAGATGACATCTGAATCAGTGGGACTGATGACCAAGGAAGACGCCAACAAACATCAAATGGTAATACAACATAAAAAGCATATCACATAAATATTCGAGACTAGCCACTATCACTGAATGATTAAGGATGCTCATTAAGCAAATTGGATAGGTTGGTTAAACCCGTTAAAGGAATTCCAACCTTCTGATTGTCTTTGTTTGTTCCTTTCAAACATATATACATAATCATTCAGTCGTGTTCATACCTGGTGTATCGAATGTTCTCATTTGGGAGTACCACATATGTGAATGTAGAGTCCCCGCTGCAATGTCGGAATCCCCTGTTCGTTGATAATCAAACTTGCAATCCTCGTTAGTACCACAGACTCGTGATAAGTCATTGTATGATATAGTATGAGTAGCAGGTTTACCACATACCATTTCGGGTGCAACATCAGGTCTAAGTGGTATTATAGAATCTGCTGAATTGTTAACCCTCCCTTAAAAATACATAACAAATTCACGTGAAAGCAAAGTTGATATGGATATTGTCTTGTTGTGTACCCCCACTGGTGTTCTACTCTTACAACACTGATTGTTTGATTGTATGCAGACATGAATTCAATGTTTCTTTAGCTTTATGTTTGTACGGGGTGGAATTCACGTATGAAAATGTGTTTGCTGTATATACAGAGGGCAGACAAGACTGGTCTATCCTTGGGTAAGGAAACCAATGTTAAGTTCGCAGAGCAGGTGAAAAGGCAGTCGAGTTACTAATCATTCTGCCCTATACAATATCGCTTAAAATGGTTTGTTGCTTGTTCCTGTCCTGTCTTTACACAAAACATTTTATTTTTTCCCTTTTTCTTTGACATAACGTGATATTTTCAAATTTAAGGAAATGGAAAAATCGTTTTGTATATTTCAATAGACGTTTTCATTTTTTAACATGCAACTGCTAAGACAATGGTTTTTTTAAGTTATGTTACAATCAAAAAAGTTATTATAATTAAGTTAACCATACAATTATAACATAATTACATCGTTAGTATTTGATAAATGAATCATGCACCGCAAACATAAGATAAACTAGTCCATACATACACGTTATTTGAAATTGTTTGAAGAGGACCGTTGTATTTGATGTCCTTACTGGCATTGATTGATCCTTTGGAACAAGGTCAGCCCTTAGACTATCAGAAGTCCAATTTCCAAGCAATCCAGCAAAAGTTCCCTACAAAACGACATAATATTTTACAAAGTTGAGTTGGTACTTGATATGTTCTAATGTGTTATATCGGCTTTAGCTTAACTAAGCCAGAGACCAAGAACGGACCTCGAGCTCCCATGGAATTTTATTTACAACAATATTGACTATATCTTATTAAAATTATTTTTATGACAAAAATGTAGATGTTCATTGTTAGTCTACAAAGTAAATACATTACATGTTACTTGAATTATCAAATTTTAAGCGTACACAATATCTGATTTCTATCAAGTGCAAATGAGTTTTGCAGACATCAACTTTTTAAAAATCAGATCACATGATATTGACATATCAAAACAAATAAAAAATTTATTGAAATATTTAAGGTATGTATGAACCTGAAAAAGGACTTAATGCACCAGCAAAATTACTTTATTATATTTTTTTTGTTGGTTTTATGATTTTCCACAGAATTTCTTCTTTCTCCTTGTGATGCATAAGATTTTCTTGTTGTGGTTATGGGCGTGTTTATTGAAGGAAATATCTAACTTTTAAGACACACTTCCTCTATAACTGAGGAGAAACATTTAATTTCCGGAGATTGGTGTATTTCATAATCTCAAGGTAAAACACGACTATTTTGTGAATAATGTAATAATCATTTTGCTACTGTCATCCTTAATCAAACACTTATATCAAATATGTAAACAAAATGTCCGATATCTGGTAGATATCTTTGATAGCAAGATAAAAAAAACATCGTTTTAACATCGTCTGTGACAAATTGTAACAATAGCATATTGTCTAACCTGAATCTTTGATGGCATTGTAATTAACACTTCAAGTATTCCGTTCTTGTTTGCAGCCTGTATGCCGATTCCGCTCTTTAAAATTATTGTAAAATTCGATTCTCGGCTTTGAGCGCCTCCGCTGTTTACAATTGCCATTTCTAAGAAGAAAAAAAAGAAAAAGATTTTTTGTTTGCATAAAATTAACGAAATTTCCAAATATTTCATATTCTTTATTCTTGAATCACCTTTTACTTCATAAAGTTTTGATTGACACATCATACAAATATTGCTTGAATCACCTTATACAGGTTCTTGGTGAGTTTTTGAATAATATAAAATAGCATGCAAAAAAAGACACTTTGAAAGGTTAAACATATAGCGATCTTGCCCGATCCAAAACAAAATTACATTAAATGCAACTCAATTCACGAACAGTATATATATAAAACAAATTATATAATAATGAATATATTAAAATAAATTATGATAGTGTACATGTGTCTGACATCTTACTAACCAGTTTAAAAGTAAAATACAAAATAAACAGGATGGGTGAAATCAACATAACGATAGACATTGACAAAACAACAACAGCAACATTAAACAATTCAGCACTAGAATAAAAAATTCAAGTTTTTTTGTTTCTTACAGTGCTTCTAGATTTTTTGATTTTTGGAAGTTCTGGTTTTGCTTATTTGCACTGTTTTACTATGTTATGAAGAATACTCGATGTCTCCTTACCTTGAAAGTCTTGCCAAAATAATGCTTTATTGTCAAAATATTGGTACTTCTTGTTAACTAATACATCAAGTCGTCTCTTGTTTAAATCATTTGGTAATGTTCTGAGTCGAATTTCCGCTGTTTCTTGTCCAACTTTTACGGCGATACTCGTCAAAGTTACAGATGAGTTTATTGGCATCCCTGAGAATATATATCAATATAATACCATGCATTAAATGTATACCCAAAATAAAAACAAAACTTGGCACATTTTGTTCGTAGTTATTTGAGTAGTATAAATGAAATACGTGTTTCTACATTATTTTTCTTGTGTATAATTTTTTCAATGTGGGTTGTTAGTACTTGTTCAAAACAATAAAGAGATTTTGCTGCATGGATGCTTATACATGTACATGTACATGTCTATGATGTCCTTAATTTTCTATAAAATATGCACATGTGCGCCTTTTTGCTACCCCGTTCTTTCCGCTGATGCTAGGTCTGTACTCTGTTTATTAACAAGCGTATTTTCAAATATGCATTTCACAATAAGGTTACTATTACTTTATGTTGGCTGTTAATATTTTTGCGATTAACACGCAATGGCGGAATGAAATAAACCCCAAGAAATCATCTGTGAAATCGGAATGTGCCAGACGGCTAATACATGGTTCCAATGTGGGCTCTATTGGTCGCCGACTGGAAAAAACTAAGAGAAACAAATGTTGTAAACGGAGACGAACCAACAGACAAATACAATACTAGAGGGAAAACTCCTGTGTAAGAGATGCCTGTTGCAGATTCTCAGGTACTACCCTTTAATTGTTATATATTTATTGTAAAGTTGCCTGAAACACTCAGATTTAGTAACGTCATACCTTTAAAGAGCTTTTGATATCGTCCCTGTATGGTAAAATCTTTAGATTGCCCCTTTACAGTAACGCCTTTGGTCTGTACTAGGATGTAGTCGCCTTCAGCACACACGTGGAAGTGAGTGCCCAGAAATGTCTCAACGTGTGCCAGTCCAAACATCATAGCTAAAGAGTAAAGTAAATAGACGGTTTATTAAACATGCGTTAACCGTGTAGCCAAGAGAGAATGCTTAATTATTATTTATTTTCTCTCTAAAATTCAATGAAATTTTATCAAAATGTTTTGCCTTTCTCTATTTAAGTTAATATTAACCTTGAACTATTATTTTGATTAACTTTTCAGACTTATATATTGTAAAATGTCTCAAGTGTACATCCTAGCGCAAATACAAACAATACAAGAAAACATTGATGCAAAGCATCAAATTCGCCGGGAAAACTAAAGTTTATTAATTTAAGAAAATGTTTATTC
>JAUMGZ010215180.1:0-11749 GCA_032359645.1 Pododesmus macrochisma | reverse complement strand
TGGGTGATCGTTGTTTGCAGATGTGACCGTTGGTATTGAATTCGAGCCTGTTGGTTTTATTTTAAGCTGTTGATTTTTGCAATGCACACTGTTCGTTTAAACAATGACTCCTTGTTGTTTTGCATATTTAGATGTTTTAGAATATTGGTTGTTGATTTTGTATTAACGTATTTTTTACCCTTTTCGCCGCCCATAAATACGACTACAAAAAAGAAGGAGCTACCAACAACACATTGACAAAATCAGCACTCAACGTCAAAATAAGAACCATAACGACAAAATCATTATCAATACGACAAAATCAGAATAGCAAATACAAAATCAGCACCTCAACGACAAAAACAGTCCTAAAAAACAAAGCCAGCACCACAAATACATAATCAGCACCCCAAAGACAAAAGCAGCACCACACAGACAAAAGCAGCACCACACAGACATAATCAGTAATAAAACACAAAATTAGTACTGCAAGACCAAATCAGCAACACAACAATAAAATCAGCACAACAACGACAAAATTAGCACCACAACGACACATTAGCACCACAACGACAAAATCGGCACCACAACGACACATTAGCACCACAACGACAAAATCGGCACCACAACGACACATTAGCACCACAACGACACATTGGCACCACAACAATAAAATCAGCACAACAACGACAACATCGGCACCACAACGACAAAATCGGCACCACAACGACACATTAGCACCCAACGACACATTGGCACCACAACGACAAAATCGGCACCACAACGACACATAAGCACCACAACGACAAAATCGGCACCACAACGACACATTGGCACCACAACGGCAATGATAAGAGAAACAACACAACAATAACAGAACCGGCACTAGTATGTTATTACACAATTATAACAAAATTCAGTTAATCTGATAGGGAAAAAAAAGTTAACACCTTCAAAACCACGTAACGTTAATTATATGTTTTACACACAAAAATTTACCATTTACATAATAATAATAATAATAATAATAATAAATTGTTTTATTTCTGTGTCGCACATTTTACACAAAACATCACATAATAAAGTTATCACAGCAAACGTATTAAAATGTCCAGCCAAAATTGACTTATGAGACACAATTAGCTACAACCAAAAACAACCCACCTCTTATTAGACTCTCACCTCGTGATCACTTGTATAATACATAGATAATACAAAGCCATACACAATCATAACATAAAGTTACGGAGACAGAGTTACAAGATACTTTGGAAGTTTTATGTAAAGTAAAACTTTTCATACATTTCTTAGTTATAGAAGTAATTAATTGAAAAAGAAATTTAACAGCTGTTAGATATGAAAGTAATGTTTTCTCTAGTTAAATTTTCAAAGTTTTGACAGCGTAAAAACTTAATTGCTCATTACTAAATACGTACTTTAAAAATATTGCCGATATTATAGAAGCTTTTAATGATACAAGTTATTTTTCAACTCAGGTTTTCGCTCATAATTGAAATTAATCAGATAACAAGTTAAGAGAATAGGTCGTTGTCCTTTACACAAATTTGATAATAATAATATGTTACACTCTTCCCCGAGAGAGGCTTTACAATTATCACTTATGATAAAATCTGCATTAAAATTGAAAGTTACCAACAATTACGACTAATGTATAAGTGACCATATGGTTTTCGTATACACTAACGTTATATCTTAGATTAAAGGACGATCAAAAAATAAAAATGAGTTTTTCATCCTCTCCAAACATTTACGCACTAAAATCCCCTTTCCTTTGCTGACATAAAGTACTCATTAAAAACTTCCAGTTTCATTTTAAAGGTGCACTCGCATTTTGTGAATTCATTTTCAACGGACACTGGGGATGAGCTTTTGATATGAAACACTATAATTGCTGTTTTTTTAAGGATATATAATAAATTTCTAAATGAGTTGTCTATCACTTGGCTAAAATTCAGATCTCTAATGGTAGTATCCGGAAGTAGTACTTCCATGTATAATTTTGTTGATGTTGTTGTTGTTGTTTTTTTTTTTTGCCTTTCATAACAATTATATTTTTCGGCTTTTTCTCTATAATTCCTTTGTATTATCAAAATGTGTTTGTGTACATATATACGTCATTCTTGTATTGTCAGTCAATAATTGACATCTGACAAATTAGATAACAATAATACATACCGGAAAAACTAGATAACAATAATTTATACCAGGAAAGCTAGATAACAATAACATCTATCAGTAAAACAAGATGACAATGATGTATATCAGGAAAACAAGATAACAATAATATATACCAGGAAAACAAGATAGCAATAATATATACCAGGAAAACTAGATAGCAATAATATATACCAGTAAAACAAGATAACAATAATTGATACCAGGAAAACAAGATAACAATGATGTATATCAGGAAAACAAGATAACAATAATGTATTTCAGGAAAACAAGATAACAATAATATATACCAGGAAAACTAGATAGCAATAATATATACCAGTAAAACTAGATAACAATAATGTATATCAGGAAAACAAGATAACAATAATGTATATCAGGAAAACTAGATAGCAATAATATATACCAGGAAAACTAGATAGCAATAATATATACCAGTAAAACAAGATAACAATAATATATACCAGTAAAACAAGATAACAACAATGTATACCAGGAAAACAAGATAACAATAATATATACCAGAAAAACAAGATAACAACAATGTATACCAGGAAAACAAGATAACAATAACATATATCAGGAAAACAAAATAACAATAATTTATACCAGGAAAACAAGATAACAATAATGTATATCAGGAAAACAAGATAACAATAATTTATACCAGGAAAACTTTATTACAATAATGTATACCAGGAAAACTAGATAATAATTATTTATACCAGGAAAACTAGATAACAATAACATATACCAGGAAAACTAGATAATAATAAGATATACCAGGAAAACAAGATAACAATAATTTATACCAGGAAAACAAGATACCATTAATTTATACCAGAAAAACAAGATACCAATAATTTATACCAGGAAAACTAGATAACAATAATTTATAGCAGGAAAACAAGATAACAATAATATATATCAGGAAAACAAGATAACAATATATTTTACGTGGAAAACAAGATAACAATAAAATATACCAGGAAAACTAGATAACAATATTTTTTACCAGGAAAACAAGTTAACAATGACTTTCCAGGAAAACTAGATAACAATAATTTATACCAATCAATCTAGGAACCAATAATCTATACCACACAAATTAGGAAACAATGATTTATACCACTGCCCAATTGTTATATTTCTTAATATCCCGAAACGTAATGGGTGTTGTTTCAAATGTAAGATATGGCTTTATGGCGACGGCGACTATGATATGCTAAGAGACAAGATGGGATCTATTGACTTGGACGACGGACTACACGACACTGACGTTGACACAATGGTAGACAGATTTACTAACATACTTATTGACACCGCTTCTTCTTGTATCCCTAACAAAATTGTAACAATACGTACCTATGATGCCCCTTGGATACAAAGTAAAGCACGTAAGCTTATTCGTAAACGAAAACGTGCGCATGCTCTCGCTAAACGTACTAACAGTATTGAGTCTTGGGGAAAATTCAGACAAACTCGAAACATGTGCGTTTCTCAAATTCGAAAATCAAAATTCCATCACCAAAATAAACTGATCGAAAAAGTTAACGCAACACCAAATCTTCCCCTAAACTATGCTCAGGGGCGTAACAAACGGGTTTTTAGTGTGTAAGCCCAATGATCAAATAATCGATTGGGGTCTGGGTGGTCTCCCATGAGAATTTTGTTTTCTAGAACGCCTGAGACAGGTTCTCCCGCGTTCTGGCGTCAGTTTCAATGGTCCCTTTTAAGCAAGAAAATATCATTTTCCCCTATTATTTTACAATTATTTTGCTTATTTTGGGGTACGTAGGGATTGGTACTCATCTTGTACTACGCAAATTCTGTTATGGAGTTTGGTAACATTTTTTTGTTTGGGTCAAAATGATGTGCAAGCCCGGGCTTTTTTGCTACATAGGTTGTTACGCGCCTGATGCTGGAAGAACATTAAACTATTTTCTGGTTTTTCTATGGCCTCTCATACCATCCCATCTTTGCTCACTGGTGACAGTTTATTAGCTAACAACGACGACAAAGCTGAACTTTTGAACGATTACTTTGTGTTGCAAGCACATATAGATGATAGCAATAAACCGACCCTACACATAGAGACTCGCGATCCTTCATTATCTTCCCTAAGTAGTATTTAGTGGAGGCCCATACGGCTGATTTTCGTCTCCCGTGAACGTTGTCGGAAGAAATGAGGCAACATGTTTTTTGAGTATATGCATACATAAGGCTACCTGAAAATGCGTGTTGCCCATCTGGTAGTCGCGTCATGATTGAAAAATCAAAGCGACGCAGTTTGTAATAAAGTTTAATAAAGTCCCAAAATTCATAGTTTTGCCGTTCAAATTGTTCATACACGGAATATATATAAACACAACTACATGTTAATAATAGTTTGAAAATGTTATTACAAATTGCGTGGTAACCATACTCTAAATTGTTCAAGTTCTGAAAAAGATAATTGTGAGTTTAATTTAATGAAGAATATGATAACAGTCGAAATTGAAGAAGAGAACAACGACGTTGAATTTTTTTTTTTTTTAATTATATATTGATATGAAATGAAGCCATAGTGAATAATGAACTTAGAATAATGAATCAATGACCTCAACCTATTCCGTCCTTTATTTCTTTTCTTGGCTATAACCTAGCAATACTATATGCAATTTCAAATAGTACACAACAATACGAACAATTTGATATGTAACATCATAACTTTATTCAAGATGCATTTATAACAAAGTGCTTGACCAGTATAAATTTTACCCAAAAATGACCAGTCATAACTGGTTTTGTATTTTGAATAGCATGCAAGCTGTAAAAGAGAACAATTGAAAGATGAATTATATCAATGGGTATAAATTCATTGTTGATCTAGTATGGAAATGACTATTTGCTATACAAAATGTTGACCATCAAACTGACCACTCTTTCATATTGTGGCATTTTGTCAATTAAAATGTTACTTACTTACAAAGTTATCAAACAAAATATCTCAAAATATAAAATCCATGTTAAAGTTATAATTTGAACATTTTTTATAGCGTAATTGTAATGATTTTAGTGCATTTGACCATTTTGGCCAAAAAACTGACCAGCTGCGTATCTGAAATGGGCAACAACCATTTTAGTACTTCATGGGGTGCTATTAATCAGAAAAAATATGTGTGCATATTTCTTCCGGAAAAATTCACGAAATTCCCTATGGGCCTCCACTAATTCGACTGACGGACAATGACGTTAAAGACTCTCTAGGTTGTTTGAATATTGACAAACCGACTGGTCCACACTTAGTACATCCCAGAATCCTAAAGGAATTACGTGACAGTATTTGTTAACCCATGAGACTGATTTCTAACCTGTTCCTTAGAACTTCTTCATTTACCACACAATGGAAAATCGCAAATGTCACTCCTATCTTTAGAAAGGAGATGCCTCTTCTGTGTCGAACTATAAACCTATATCTCTTCTTAGTGTTTTGAGCAAAGTAATGGAGCGATGTGTTTTTAAGTACCTGCACAATTATCTCGTCGACAACAGTTTAATCACTCCATCCCAATCTGGTTTCACTCATGGTGATTCTACTAGTAACCAACTTGTTGACATTACCAACGACTTTTTCAATGCCCTTGGTGAAGGGAAAGAAATACGCGTCGTATTCTTCGACATAAGTAAAGCCTTCGACAAAGTATTGCATATTGGACTTTTGACAAAACTTAAAGCTATTGGTATAACTGGTGAACTTTACTCCCTTTTCAGTGATTACCTACACATTTGGAAACAAAGAGTAGTCCTTAGCGGTGCTCACTCTTTTCTTAAACCATTAATACTGGCGTTCCCTATGGTTCCATTCTTGGTCCTGTTCTATTTCTTATTTTTATAAACGATATTGTAGAAAACATAAAATGCCCTATACGACTATTTGCAGATGATACTACTTTATATATAACTGTTGATAATCCAATACATGCAGAAAATCTCCTAACTTCAGATATTGAGAAAATATCACAATGGGCGGTCTTTAATGCAAGTAAGACAGAAACACTAACTATCTCCAGAAGAACACTTAAACCATTGGATCCTACGCTCTTTATGGCAAATACACCAATAACGGAAGTCGAAAATCACAAAACACTTAGGGATAACTTACAGCAATGACGGTCACTGAAACGAACACATCAAAACAATAATTAATAAAGCTACTTATCGATTAAATCTTTTAAGAAAAGTCAAATTCAGCCTTGATCGTTCATCACTTGAAAAACTCTATATTTCGTTTATTCGTCCATTACTCGAGTATGGAGACGCGATTTGGTGTACAATTCCAAACTGTCTTGACACTGCACTAAAAAATGTCCACACAGAAGCAGCTAGAATCATTACTGGAAAAACCAGACTGGTCAGCAAAACCAAATCGTTTAAAGATTTAGGATGGTCAACGCTGGAAGCGAGACGTAAACATCATAGACTTCACCTCTTTCATAAAATGTTCAACAATACAACTCCTTCTTTCTTATCATCACTGATTCCTACTCACCATTCTCAGAGACAGACTCGACAGACCGACAATTTGACAACAATCCTATGTAGGACAAACATATATTACAACTCTTTTCTTTCGCACACTGTGCGCGATTGGAATGGCATTCCAAAAGACATACAGAACTCTTCTCTATCAAAGCTTAAATCATACTTGTCGAGTGACACAACTAAACCACTTTCCTACTTCAACGTTAGTTTCCGACTAGAACAGATCTTGATGACTCGAATTTGACTTGAAGCAACACCTCTTCAACAGCAACATTATTGACAACCCCCTGTGCAATTGTGGCGAAGTATAGTCAACAGCTCACTATCTATTATTTTGTCAATCCTATCACAACTTAAGGATAGAAACTCTTCTTCAGCTCCCTCATCAGCTAACGATTGACTTGCTCCTATTTAGAAACCCAGATCATAGCAACGAAGAGAACATAAATATTTTTAAAACTGTCCATAAGTATATTACAAGAAGTAAGCGCTTCAATAGCTAATTATATTTACTCCAGACTAAATTACCATCCTTGTCAAATAATTTTAGAACTGTATTATTCATACATTCATGTATCATCTTTGAATTGTGGTTTCATAATCATAAGTGTACATTACAATTATCTCATTTAATATAAAATAATGTTTTTGACTGTCAAACTCACCTTCTTATAAATGTTCATCTACGTTACTCTTTGTTTGTCATGCCTTGTATCATCAATGTATCATACTAGGTACGTGGCTGTACCGAATTTGTATTTAATTAAAACCATGTGTTGTGATTATTGCTTGCATTGTTGGGAGACGGATTAATATAAACATTAATGCTTGTTTCTGAATCCCCTTGTTAATAATTGTATTAAAACTTTACCTTAAGTATATGATTTGTAAATGAAATATTGTTTGAACTAAGGAAGCAGTGGTTTATACCAAACTAACTAAGAATCAATAATTTATACCAAACAAACTAGGAAACAATTTTAATAATTTATATTAAACAAATTAGGAAATGATTATACCAATTTATGCCAAGCAAATTAGGAAGCAATAATTTAAAGCAAGCAAACTAGGAAATAATATTGTACAACTGACAATGTAAATAATTTTAACTTTCTTTAGTTTCTCGTTTTTCGAAAGCTACCATCAAAAACACTTCCAAGTTGCAAAGTTGTTTGCATTTGGGTATGTTTAAAAGCACAATAAGGACAGAGACATATATATCTGATAAGGACTGGTATTAAAAATAAAACTATACGAAACACGTGTTGTTGTAAATGCCTATACGTGATGATTGTGTAACAGATGGTAGTTACTGCGGCTTATACAACAGTATTACTAGATTTTATCTTTCTATCTTTTATAAATTGTTACTTAAATAACAGAACAATCAATAGTAAGTCCTTAATACGACTCTCTATAAGAGAAAGCTTAATTTAATACACATAGTTTTCTTATTTGAAAATTATTTAATAAATATATATGAAATAACGCATGCAATACATATAACATATATGTTGACAATTTTATATTTAAAACTGCAACAGCATGTCATTGAACCGTCGTCCGTCCGCGGTCCATTAATATAACAACGCACGCGAATACTTCAATAATTCTACGCGGCCCGCCTCTAAAAATGATTGACGTGTTCGCGCGACAGGGCACGCGTCGTACCTGCATACGATACCGTAAATCATTAGTCGCATGTAACATGTGTTGACAAATCGACCAGGGATACGCTTGGTGGTGGAATTTTAACCGTAATCTATATATCTCTAGAATTTAATGTTTTAAATTTTCTCTCCACCTGTAAAGCCAGTTTGGATGTATAAGACCGGCTATATCAGATAGGAAGAGATTGTATTATTCAATTTCTAAATACTAACGTATACGTTTTCTAAAGATCAGGTCATCCGTATTAACTCTATGCACCTGGGTAGAGTATTCAAGTCGAGAAAAGACATACACAAACTGGGTGTTTTAAATCATCATTTGTTATTAGATTATCATTAGTGTTTAAATATTGACAATATGAATGAAAATATGAAATGATAGGAATCATTGAGTACACATAGCAGAAAGTTTGACTGAACACAGTCAATGATATATGGCTTCTTGGTATAAAAAAAACCCCACTAAATATACATATATATCTACATCTTAAAAATGATAGATCACGTCCGTACAAAAATTTCATTAAACAACTTTTATTTTTAGCTTCACAAAGTTATGAACATGTTTTTTTTACTTTACAACAACTTTGCATAATAGCTAATATTTTCACACATTTATGCTAATTGTAACAACTTTTAAATGCTCTGAAAGCTTGATTTACTTTCGTGAACGCTTTGAACATGCTATTCGGGCACTTTTAAAGCTTTTATTAATTGCAGTGCACTTCTTAATCTACTTTAAATTATTCAACTTCAACACTTTGTAAAAGCATTTTACTTAAATCCAGTGCACCGTTACTTAACATATTTCTTCAACTTAACTTCAGCCGTATAAATATTTAAAACAAATACAGTGCACTATATACTTTAACTTTTGAGTCAGTACTTTGTATAAGTATTTAACTTAATTACAGTTCACTTTTCTTAATCTAGTAGCCTTGTATATTATTAACTTCAGTACTTTGTATAAGTGTTTTTTACTTGCATGTGGCCCGGATGCAGTACATTATTCTTCAATCTATTTCATATGATTCAACTTTGGTAATTTGTAGCAGTATTTAACTGAAATGCAGTACATTATTCCTCCATCTATTTCATATGATTCAACTTGGGTAATTTGTAGAAGTGTTTAACTGAAATGCAGTACATTATTCCTCAATGTATTTCATATGATTCAACTTGGGTAATTTGTAGAAGTATTTAACTGAAATGCAGTACATTATTCCTCAATGTATTTCATATGATTCAACTTGGGTAATTTGTAGAAGTATCTTACTGAAATGCAGTACATTAATCCTCAATCTATTTCATATGATACAACTTGTATTTGAAATAATAATTCAGTATTTCAGTTTAAAGGATGCGTATGTAGGGGCGCAACACAAAATCTTGACTCCATGCGCAATATTACAGTGGATTAGAAGCATTAGAACATCGTATTCAATCACACAATATCAGTATTGATAAAACAAGTAATATTTAGAATTTGTTTATCCAATGTTTTATGATAGAAGGGCTTTTTGTAGCAAGGAACGCTATATATTTTTGTAGCAAGGAACAGTATAGCCTTTGCTTATGACATAAAATAGCAAAAAATGCGATTAACAAACATAATATTGATATTTTGGATGGCAAGATTATATTTTTCGATTTCCGCCCAGCACAGTGGCCATTCTTGTTTATGTCGATGGTTCGATGTAACGGCGGATACAGGATATCAGGGTGTGTGCGCTTTTGGGGGCACAACACAACATCTGGGCGGAAAGAACACTTTTTAGTAGAAATATTGTAGATTTATATAAAATAGAGGAGTTTAGGGGGAGGCACCGGGTTTTTATATATAGTATATCCCCCACTGCGATAGGTGTGTGGCTTATCATTTTGATGCGCCTTACTTTGTAGACAAAATGTGAGTGTTCTGCGGTTGGTTGGTTTATAAAAGATCCGAGCGTGCTCAAGTCCGATCTCTGATTTACTTGATGTTTCCAGGACACCCTTCCTTTAGCAATATCATGCCATTTATCTCGCAAACCTCTAAAAGAAGGCCTTTGACAACACAATATAAATTAATGAACTATTATTACTTATTGTCAAATCTAATACGAGTTGGTGTATCTTCCAAAAGATACGAATCGCATATTAACTCTGTGTAGAGATTTGTGTTAACATAAAATCCATATCTAGAGATTAAGTATTTAATCCATTCAGACGCTACAAAGATTGGGAAAACGATATCATTAAAGGGTTTATAGGTGAATACGCTATTAAACAGCCTATTCCGGTCAACATATACAATTATCACGTCATAGGTGTACACTGATGTCTGCAGTACTGATACATTTGATATTGACAGCCATTATGGAACATTTGTACATGTGTACCTATAGATTGATATACACCAGAGATTGCCTTTGGGTTGGCCTATACGTTATCATTTAGAATTAACGGTTGTCGTATGAATAGTACTAAAGCTATAAAAGGTAGTGTGTACTTTACGTCCCACTACACATTGCATTTTTTTTTCAATGTAGTGATATAACGTGACATTCATGCTTTCTTAAATGTACACTGTGCCGTATTCCTTCTTTGAATGTCTGAGACGTTAAGATAATGTATTCTTCTCGCTCCTGTTAAACATTCAACATTCATGACAGGAGAAGACATGGTTGGCTTGGTGTCCGGATAAAGTGAACGAGTGAAGAGGTATCATGTCAACGTGTCTGCGGTATGATATTTCAGTGAGGCAGCAGGGTGATTTTTCAGTGAGACCGCACAATAAAGTCAACACCAATGCGCACTGTAACACGCATATACATTTGTACCGTCTCTATTTGACAATGAAATATGTTGCAAGGATGTTAAACCCCAATAAAACAAACAAACATATTGTATTTTTTCAACAAAGTGATATCACATGGTAGTTTGTGTTGTTTATTCCTTCTCTGTGTGGTGTTTACCGCTTACGATGAGATGTTTATCGTTGTGGATACTTATTGTATAATATACTTATGTTAACACGTGAAGTTGATGCAGCATTTACATTTAGGGAAGGCGGAGAGGTTAGGGATATTCAACCATGATATATTGACAAGGATTACTAGTAGAAGTTTATTTTTTCTAAGTTAGTCTAATATGTTTCACACTTGTCTTTCCTATGTATAGTGAAAATAAAGCTCCTTTGACACACGATACTGCAAACAGCCATTATTTTCTGAAAACTTCAGCTGCTGCAATGAAAAGCGATCCTGACGAAATAAAAAAAAATTCGAGATACAATATCCCAGTTTTGCTCTCTCTCTCTCTCTCTCTCTCTCTCTCTCTCTCGCTCTCTCTCTCACTCTCTCTCTCTCTCTCTCTCTCTCTCTCTCTCTCTCTCTCTC
>JAUMGZ010215169.1:0-11750 GCA_032359645.1 Pododesmus macrochisma | reverse complement strand
ATCCTCCCTACGAATTACTTTTTTACTTGAATCGTGTAATAGTGCCATATTTTGGAAACTTTTGTATTTGTTTTCTATTTGATAATTTTTAACATTTATAATGCATAAATCCAACGCATTCACACTCTCCCAACAATTTGAACTCACTAAGTATAATCCGACTGAAAACCGACGTAAAGCCAGAGAAATTACAACAAATATACCAAAAAAACGGAAGAATAAAGGAACTGGCAAAAGTTGCAATCTTTTTGCAGAATGGTATCTGAATCTGTCAGACTCGGACGGCCAAACATTTCATACGTACAGGAATGATATGTGAATAGGATGAGGGTTAACTCAAAACAATAGGTCAATTGGACCTTAACGTCCATCTGGTTGAAATAGGCTTATTAAAGTAATTTTTTGGCATTTGAATACTTTTGAGCACAGAGTTATACCTTGTACAAACTTGGTTCTCCGTGCCTTTAATTTAATACATACCAAACCTTTAATCACTAGGCCTTAAATTCTTGTTTATAAGAAGATTTGTAAAACAAAAAAAATTCTTCAATTTTTCCCATTTCGACTCTCTATAGTGATGCCCCCGGGAGGGCAGAGCCCAATCATTTGAACAAGTTTGATCCCCCTTCCTCCTAGGGATACTTCCTTTCTTGAATTAAATTACTCTAGTAGTTTTTTTTATGAATTTATCTTAAGTATGAAGAGTTAACATATTTGCTATAGTGTTGATCTTTGACGTAACCTATTTTTGACACCACGGTCACGCCTTGAACAAACTTTGTTCTCCACGCCCTAAACATACTACATACAAACTCATATAAATCTAGGCCTTCTACTAAATTATGGGGAAGATTTTTGAAAAAAATGTTAAATTCCCCGCCCCTTTTGGCCCTAAAGTGGCCGAGCCCATACATTTAAAAAAAAACACTTGAACCTCCTTCCCCTAGGCCATCTAGTTTATTAGAATATATTTTTTTTTGATTTTGTCAAATATCCCCCCTTTTGGCACCACTTGGAGGCCAATCCCCTTCATTTAAACAAATATGTACTCCCCTCCCCAAAAGATGACCAAGTTTTGATGAAATTGGTCCAGCAGTTTTGGACAAGAAGTCAAAAATGTGAGCAGTAAACATATTTCCTATAGTAATTGTTGAACTTTTGACCACAAAACGCGTAACCTTTTTTCACTCCAGGGTTATGCCTTGAACAAATTTCGTTTTCTCCATGCCCTAAAGTCTCTACATACTAAAGCATTAAGCTCTAGGCCTTCTAGTTTATTAGAAGCTTTTAAAGTTTTTTCAAATTTTCCCCCTTCCGGCCCACCAAGTGGCCGAGCCCCTTCAATTGCAAAAAAAAGAATCCCCTTCCCCTACGGATACTTTCTACCAAGTTTGGATTAAACTGGTTCAGTGCTTTAGGAGAAGAAGTCGAACATGTGAAAAGTTTACGACGTACGACGATGGACGACGGACGGGATTTGTACGAGAAAAGTCGACCTTGGACCTTTGGTCCAGATAGACTAACAAACAACAAGGGAAGAATGTCCTTATTTTCGACAATAAAGTAATACAATGTAAAGTTTAAAGTAAATGAAACAGAAACTAAGCTTATTATATTTATGGTATTAGAGAATAAAATATATGGTAAAATGTTCTATTTTTGATCCATTGCAAGTCCATGAGTATCGCATTGATTTAAATGTGCGCAAACGTTAATAAGTTAGTATACCACATTCATGTCTGAACTTTTTATGCAAGTATACAAGGTTATAACGTTGTGCAAGTACTCAATAAATAGTTTAAATGTATAATTTATGTTATCATAGTGTACAAAAACAAGCATTAAGAAAACATGGATTTTCCGAAACAGTTGAATGATAATAATAAAACCGAATGAGCACATCAAATATATATATATATATATTTACTTTCCATTAATGTGTTGCTGTATATTGTAATGATAACATTACCGTCGATTGAGTTGTCATGCTTTGACGAAAGTGCATAAATACAACACTCAAATCCTTTATTAATATTTAGCTGAATCAAACAGAATAAGTCATATTAACATAACATTTACGAAAAAGAACAATACAGTGCATAGGTATCAATAAAACGCATGGTACAATGTAATTAGGGAGTTATATATATATATATATCCGATATCTCGAAAACATATAGTTAAGATGAAATTTAAATCGTTCAGTTTAAGACATATAATAGCACATTTCATAAACCTTAAGAGTATGCCGCTAATTTCAGTCAATAAGAGCTATAGAGTCCACTATCTCGGAATAATTCAAATTTGTACGAGGAGATGTGTTATATCAATGGTTTAAAAGCAGGCAACGGTACATGGCTATAGACACAATTTAATACTACTGATAAAACAGTCAAGAGCCTAAACATGTTAATGATATAATTAAGAGGCTCATTAGTCCTTCATATCCGCCTGGTTGAAGCAGGCCTAGTGGCGCCCTATACTATTCCCATAGTATGATTACATCTTGGCCATGAATCCCCTTCTCCTAGGGATGCTTCCTACCAAGTTGATTCAGTGTCTTTGGAGAAGTCGACAATGTAAGAGGTTAACATCGGACGGACGGGCAATGGCCATGCTTTGTACAGGAAAAGTTCATGACAAGTTTGAGGCGTTGCTTTGATGTTAGTCCCTATGTAAAGGTCCCTGGCGCGAAAGTTCCGTATGTAAAATTGGTGAATAGTGTGGTAATGCTGTTGCATAGGTTCATCCTGTCCTATCGGTAATACGTACGGCTTTTAATTCCCCTCCTGTCACTGGACTGTTGGTAAATATTGTATGTATTGGGAGAGGGTTTGTGCCCTTGTCTCTCAATATGGTCGAGAGTTAACTGGAAGTTAAACCAAATTTCAACAATAACATATGTTTTTTCTGAATACTTCTGTGCAATACAACTGGTCGTCCTTCAAGATATATTACTTTTCAATAATGTCTACAAGTTGGCAAGTCGATGGTCACTAGACTTGCTATGTCGGATATCATTTATCTATTGTTTACATGTACCACTTAACAGAGACTAAACCTTGTGAATATATTAATACAGAATTGCAAACTGCAACAGTCCACAGATAACTATATTAGCTGTTAGAGGAAAGCACCAATACTCTGTGGAATAATCGTGTCCCAGATTCCAGGTTTAGTTACGAATCAACCATTATCAAAGGACCTTTAAAGAATTCCAATATATGATTTAAGAATAGACAAGACCCAATAAATCAAAGCTATGGAGCCAAAAGTATCAGCCAAAAGGATGGCAGTGTAAAAATTCCGACGTTAATAAAGGACAAAAAACACACCACAACAAAACTATAATTGATGTCAGCACTATGATCCAATGACATATTACTATCATAGTAAAAAGCAAAAGAATTACGTGGACAAAGATAGTTAAGTATTATATTTATTTTATAATTTAGTTATTTTATATATCATTTAGCTTTGTAATTATATATAGTAGCATGATGATAGTCATTTAGTAAACATCTTTTATAATCCGTAACAAAATCACATTTAGCAACATACTGAATGGTATTCACATTACACATGCATAACCAGTTAGCACGCATACACACTACTTACTATTCACACACACTGAACAATGGTAATAACACTATATATATTTATATAAAGAAATATACTAAATTGCTGAAACTTATGTATAATATGTATATTTATTAACTCTGTGCAATTTAAACATGACAAATACTTGTTTACTTCAATAATAGTGTCAATAATTCCGTAATTGCATCTACCCCTGATATAAATCTACATGACTTTATATATAAACTCTATGTTGATATGCTACTATATAAGATAACATTCATATTGCAGGAATGGATATCTTGAACAATGAATTTTAAAGGATGCATCAATTTGAAGTTAATGCTGCACATTTGGACAGAAGAAACGTGTGGTGTTCATATTTTTAATTGTGGGGTGTTCATTGTTGTAATTATCTTTGCGAGTGGACATTTAGGAGCATGTTGCCTTGTGAGGGGTAGAGAGTTGGTTAATATTTTGTCTCGTGATGGGTAGTAGTCAGTTAATTGTTACAGTCTGAGAGACGAAGAGTTGATTCTGTGATATCATTGTTACATTGCAAGGGGTAGAGTGTTAGGAATTTGTAATCTAGGATTTGAGATTTAGTGGTGTGTAACCTTGCTAGTTTTTTTTTATTTAGTGGTGGGTTACCTTACAAGGATTTGAGATTTAGTGGTGTGTTACCTTGTTAGGATTGGAGATTTAGTGGTGTGTTACCTTGTTAGGATTTGAGATTTAGTGGTGGGTTACCTTGCTAGGATTTAAGATGTTTCAGTGTGTAAACTTGTGAGAGTTGAAGTGTGTCATATTGTAAGGTAAAATGTATGTTTATCTAATAGATATTAATGTCTTCCAATGCAATTAGAGGGTTGATAATTTGGTAATGTGATATCTTGTGAGGATAAGAGGGTTGATTTGATGGTAGTTTTTGTGGGTTCAGATGGTTCCTTATTGTCACAAACATACTTCTTTTTCAGTGTATTACCATGTAATGTATGTATGTACAATGCTATAAGTTTCTTGTATTTTGAAAGTGGTACATGTAGATGATTTAAATTTTTTATATTCTTTTAATTTACAAAAATTCTTTAAGTTAACAATCAATAGTAGATGAAGAAATGTTGTGTTATATATATTATAAAATACATGTACTTTAATTTAAAATGTATAGATAATCCATTGTGCTTTAACTCGAACAACATTCTTGAGCTTGACAATAACAAATGATCAATACCTGTGTTTTCTCTCATTTAATACACTTTAATTTGATGGTTAAAGATAATTCTTGATGCATTTTTCATTCATATAAAATAATTATCTTTAATTTATAGATAACATATTTTTGTAAAAATTCATTTTCAATCATAGATAAACTATTGCTAGTGCTTGTTTTTCATTCAAATAACATAGTACAATTGACAGTTATAGATAATCTATTGTTGTTGTTTTTTTCACTCATATAAAATCTGTTAATTTGACAGTGGTAGATATTAAGCTATGATTATGTTTAATCTAATATAAAATACTATAATCTGACAGATGATCTATACTGTGACAGATGATCTATACTCTGACAGATGATCTATACACTGACAGATGATATATACTTTGACAGATGATCTATACTCTGACAGACTCTGACAGATGATCTATACTCTGACAGATGATCTATACACTGACAGATGATATATACTTTGACAGATGATCTATATACACTGACAGATGATCTATACTTTGACAGATGATCTATACACTGACAGATGATCTATACTCTGACAGACTCTGACAGATGATATATACTTTGACAGATGATCTATACACTGACAGATGATCTATACTCTGACAGATGATCTATACACTGACAGATGATCTATACTCTGACAGATGATCTATACTCTGACAGACTCTGACAGATGATCTATACTCTGACAGACTCTGACAGATGATCTATACTCTGACAGTTGATCTATTGATATATAAAGCATACTGGGATTTTATAACTGCTGTATCATGTACAGTATCACATATTTGTAAATCAGATATAAATAGGGAGTCTGGGGTATATGTGACTTAATTGTCTGACACCAATTATAAATATCAAAGATACAATGCATGTAGCACAATAAATGCATAATATGGTATATATGTGTTTTTTTGTATTACAATTCATTCATACATATGTATATATTTGAAGTTGATATGTTTTAAGCTTCATTATTATTCATTTTACAAATACAATGTATATTATATTTACAAATGATGTTTATATTAGTGTATGTTACCAATTGCAATACATTTATAAGGTTACACAACAGAAGGCTTGCAGTCTACTGTACCTTTGGCCACCTTGTTTCAAATGATACCATATTATAAAGAATCAAACTAACCCTTGTAAAGCTTGTAACTCTTCCATTTTGGACAATCAAAAAACGAAAAACCCTCTATCTGTTTTGTTACCTCCCATGCAACATAAATATCATTTGCTATATGATTGACTGCAAAATGGTGTAGCCACTTTGAGATGACCAATGGTACCAGGTAAATTGCAAGCCTGATGGACTGTGGGCTTTTTAATGAAAAAATACATGTGTTTGTCTTCACTATAAGATTCTGATTTTAATACATGCAAAATTAATATGTTTATATTACTGAATGAAAAATATTACAACTGTAATACATAATAAAATAAAAATTGATATGTCTATATATTAATGAATGAAACATATTACAAATGTAATACATAATAAAAATATTGATATGTCTTTGTATTACTGAATGATAATATTACAACTGTAATACATGAAAATATTGATATGTTTTTGTATAACTGAATGATTATATTCCAATTATAACACATTAACTATGTATGTGTTTTAATATTCTGTGCAGCATATAAATATTACAAATAAGAATGTTTTGTGTTTTATATGAATAATATTCACAGTATCATAAATGAAGAACGGATTTGCATGGTATGCCTAAATGGTTGGAATGGTTTTATTTGTTAAATTGAAGACTATACTTTGAAACAAAGCTTGTAAATATTGATCATATTACAGAAAATATTTCCAGATGCTATATAGTGTACTGATGTAGTTAAGAGTATAGTCACGCAGAATGTTATTATTCTATTATTTTATTTGTTATATCTATATATCTTATATATATATAGATCTATATATATATATCTTGAGAACATATCCATTTGTAAAGCACAGTACTTAGCTATCATATTAAACATGACACATGCAAAACATATAAATGACATGACTCATAATCAGCATCATGGCAACAATGATGCACACACACAAATATACAGAAGTAAATGCATATATGGTACTTCATCTTCCAACATCAAATAAGTTCAATTTATAACACATTTTACAAGAACCATAAACATCTACACTGCCACTTGTGTTATACACATTAGAATTAAACAAATACATGGTAGAAGATACATGGGGAGGGGGTACACCATAAAACATACACAGGAGGGTTACATGGTTGAAGATACATGGGGAGGGGGTACACCATAAAACATACACAAGAGGGTTACATAGTTGAAGAAACATGGGGAGGGGGTACACCATAAAACATACACAGGAGGATTACATGGTTGAAGATACATGGGGAGGGGGTACACAATAAAACATACACAAGAGGGTTACATGATAGTAGATACAAAGGAGGGTTACATTAAAGATAATATTTTCTTTCTTCCTAATGAAAAACAATTTAACAGGAATTTCTGAGAATTCTGTCAAATAAGACCATCTGGGTTGTTAACACATTGAGACAGAGTCTTCTTTAACAAATGCAAAATTGGTCTTTTATTAAGGGATACATGATTGGTCTTTTAGGAATACATAATTTGTCTTTAAGGGATACACAACTGGTCTTTTAGGAATACATAGTTTGTCTTTAAGGGATACACAATTGGTCATGGAATGGTTGTTTTTGAGAATGTTAAACGAATAAAGAAACAAAAAATCACAACAAAGTTTTAAATATGTGTTGAAATTAAACAAAAATAACTGATCAAGTTTCAAGTTGATGTTTTTAACATAAGTAAACAAAAAGTGAAATATATACAGCAATATAAATTTAAATGAAACTAAACGAAACAAAAAATATAATAAACAATATATTGGATGATCTCCACTGTCTATATCATCTGTTATAATAACTCTATATTGCATGTTAACTGTTACATTGCCATTGACAGTGTCATTGTATCAAGATGATCAGCCATAGTGCCACGTAGATGGCCTCAGCCCCAGCTAGAATTGGAGAACTTTCCTGTGTCACACTTTACTGAACTTCAGGCCAGCTGAAAATAGAATAAATAGAAATATTACTCAACTATCTAATAATGAAACATTCAAATTTTAACTTTGTTAATCCACTTTCAGTATCTAAATACATCTTGATACTGTACAAACACATTGTACCAATACTATATATTGCAGCATACAGCCACAATATTAATACAGCCTATTGTTGAAGATACATTATATAGGCAGATGTACTAATTCGTTCTATTGGTCCTTTTTCATATAAAAACCTAATTATTCTAGAAAGAAATCAATTATAGAGAGAAATTGAACTTAAAATTATTGTATGGAAAAAATGAACACAATCATATTGTTTTAAAATTTAAAAGTTATTTAAGTCTCTTGATCTGTTTAAACACTTGCTGAAATATTAAATGCATGACCTGTATATTTAAACATTTAATGTAATTCTATATTGCATTTTATAAATGTTCCCAAATACAGTGATAAATAACCACAAATACGGTTGTGAGTTGTGATATGTAATAACAAATATGCATTTGTAGTTGTAAAACTATTAGCATATGCTCTGAATGTTTGTTTTTAAACGAAGCTGAAATCATTAACAAACACCATTGGGAAAGCATTCAAACAAAACAGGTAAAAAACACATCAAAGGGAAATAATTCAAACCATAACAATGTCAGTCTCCTAGTAAAGGGAGATAAATCAAACCATAACAGTCTACTTGCACATACTACATATAGACTTGATCCCTCCTGAAATTTTCAACATCAAACAATTCCACTTTTTGAATTGATTAACCTTTCTAAAAATAATTTTAAAAAAGTGTAAATCTAGATACTGATCAGTACAAATGCCATTTAATTTTATTACTATTTTTGAATAAGAATGCAGCCTGATTTACTGTACTTGTTTTCTTTGAATATTTCTGGGAGGGAATCAAGTCTAGAGCAACTCAGTACTGTAACAAGCAAGACAACACCAACACTAACAAAATGGGGATAAACAGCTAATATGTCACCCTTCTTTATAAAGGCTAAATTTCAATGTTAATAATACCATCAAATCTGTTTTTCCAACTGTAGATTCCTGAAAAAAGTTATCTGGATTTTAATTGCATATTAGTCTTTTTATTTCTGGAAAAAGCCTTTTTTACAGCCAATTGTTATAGGTAAAGCATTTAACAAAGCTGTAAGTTCTTATCACTTGATTTTCACTGAATTTTAAAGTTTTATTCTATAAATGTTTCGGAATCAAACAACAACAATAACACAGGGAGTAATGGAAAACACAGGCACCCTTGCTACATATGGACATTCTTGGAGTACAATATTGGAGATAATTTAATTACGAGTCTTGTAAAGTTTACAGACAATATTAGTAGGTTCTAGGTAGTAAAATTTAGCAATTTCACACAACTACCAAAGGTCTATCGTTTTTATTAATTATCAATCGAAAAATTCAGCTACATCTATAATATAAAGCTTAACTTCAAAGCGATGTACACAAATATAATCCACTATGACTTCTAAAATAAGAATATACAATATTACTACATCTATATACACATATCTACATGAAAGAGGAAGGGAGATAATTCAGTATTGTCAATAACATGTGGCTAAAGTAATTCAAGATTTACTTCACAGTTCAAGCTCAAATAAGACACAGACAATGCACACTGCTTAATATAGCTTTCATGATTAATAGGTGTTGCACAATTAAAATGAAATGGAGCTTACATAATATTACATATATTAATCTAGAAAAACACAACCACATAAGAATTTTGATCTCAGTCAAACTAGCGAGAGAAAGAATGTCTTACACAAATTTTATTGTACATTTAAAACATTAGCTGAAGAGTGGTTTACATATCCGTGAATATGTCCACCATTTTGTAAGTAGAGTTGAAGCATGGACTGTATACTATATACAGATCACTTTACCAAGTCCATTACACAAACAGAGAAGCGGTAATTGTATTAATGAAGAAAGGTAAGTAGCTCAGACACAACAAAGTTCTACAGTGCCCACAATTTTCCACAACAACCTGTGCTTTGTTTACAGCAGCAACAAATAAGTTACATACATGTTTTTTATTAAGATGGTCTTCCCCCATTTCGGACACCTGCAATGAATTAACGAGATATTTGGTGGTTTTTTAAGATGATGATAGATGAGCTGTTTTGTTGTTAACATAGGAAAGCTGTGTGCTGATTGGTCCCACTCCAATGTGATTCAATGACTATTAAACAATCCAATCTAATACTATAAATATGATGCACAATTCTATAATCAATTTCCAAAAGGTGGTCAAACTAGTGAAATGATGATGAAAAGTTACCTATACGAGAGAGGACAGGTAAAGGCCATGCGTTTCACCTAAAACAGAGGTCATGATATACACATATAACAATAGTATGAAGATATATTACTTACAAATCAATAGAGCCAAAGAGTCCAAATACATTGTACATGCATCATAATATGATTGAAGAACTCTTCTAAACTTTCTATGAGTATATTTGATACAAAGAAAGAACATTCTTAGAGTCTCTATCTATAACAAGTATTGCTAAGCTTTAAATAAGTTCTAGTTTCAAACTTCATTATTACCGCTACTTCACATCTAGTTTAACATTGTTTTTTACTGGGCTGGGCTAAGTTGACTCTCTACAAATGTCTTAGATTAAGATTGAGTGATATACTGATAGGAAAGGCCCGTCTTATTTTTAGCATATAAGAAAAAAATGATTTTTATCTTGACACAGTTAGTTGAAATGGGAAATGGTTTGATAAAATTTAAATGCAAACTGAAATTGAAATTTATTTATCTTTTTCTGTGTTGCCACATGAATATTGTATCTTGTACCTGTAGTATAAAACTGATTTTTTTTTTTTAAATATATAATGGAATAATCTTCAAGTTCAGAAATCATACATGTGTCTGCAACAGGTCACCTAAAATAAAAATATGTTGACCTTTCAGAAAATCTCTGCTACACCATACCTTCATCATTACTGTAACAGTTCCGACAATGCAATTTATTGACTCGCACTCGAACATCAGCACCCTGGGAACCATTTCCAAGCGCTGTATGACACACACAACAACGGAAGCACTGAACATGATAGTATAAACCAAGGGACTCTATCACCATGGCTGCACCAAACCCTGTGAAAATATTTACAGAAAAGATTCAAACTTTGTTAACACTTTCTTCTTTACAACAGAAGAACATTACATCATAGGGTATGAATTGAAATTTGATTTATTCAAGAGGAATAAAGCTTGACATAATAAATATTGATGCTTTATAGTACATGAATATATTAGGCCAGATGAAATAAATGTTGTGTTCTTCACAGTTTCGATTTTTATGTAGAAGACAAATTTTAATTCTATTTTTGAAGCAAATGAAGCATGCCTGACCCTGGTCAAACCATAGTAATCTATGCTGTTGCCTTTGTTCAACTATAGTTTTTCCAATTTTTAGTGAACAAATAACCATGATTACACATAGGGTTCATGCATGACAATTCGTTGTTTTTTCACCCTGGTAATGACCATGTCATGGTCAAGCATGGTTTCCACTGGCCATTTTTTTTCTGTCTGCATTTGACTGGACTAACTGACAGAAGGAAGGATCAAAAACAGCATAGCCCTTGCTATCCTTTCTACTGCTTTATAGCAGATTACACTACAGGGGTGTACAAATCCCATCGCTCGACGCCCGGGGCAAGTGATTTTCAGATCCGGGCAAGTTGATTTCTGAACTAAGCATGTCCGACCGACAAGTATAATATCGGCACAAGAAATCAAATTTCTGATTCTGGTGTTTTTGTTCCTTCTAAAATTCCCAGTATGTT
>JAUMGZ010215158.1:0-11750 GCA_032359645.1 Pododesmus macrochisma | reverse complement strand
ACCATAGGAAGTGAGTATACTTCTTGATCATGTGTTTTACCAATTTAAGGAATACAAATCTACAAAGATATCTCTAGCTGCTGAATCTCAGATTGTTAATGTATTTGATAAAAAATAACAGTATTAATATGTTTGTCCCAGTTGCTTAAACACCAAATGATATCGCAGTCCCAAAATTAAGCTTACACTCACAGTTCATGCAATACAGTTGAATGCATACCAAACACAAAGACTTGGTAGTGTACTGTAAATAAAGATACATGAACAGATTATGAAATTCATGATGTACAAAAATAAAATGTACATGTACCTGGCGATTGGAGCCGTTTCTTTTTTTCACTGCCTCATTTTATTATTACAGAAACAATGTTCACATCTACCAGCAGTTTATTTATTGATTATTAAATCTGATAGGATTTATTTATTATTATTTTGAAGAAAATGGTTCCTATTCAGCTCAACAATAACCGGTTTTTTTTAACAATGAATATATAGAAAAATCAAGTGGTAGTGCTTATGATATGACATGTCAAAGTTGAAAATTAAACTGGGAAAAAATATACTTTAATCTGAAATTTTCAAGTTTAGAATGAATAAATGATGAAACTTCACGAGCTTCGCTCACAAAGGCATTGCCTTAACATATTATAGCATGTAGGATCATATATATAGCTGTTTGTTGTAATCCAAACAGTTTCTTTGCAAAATGCTATCAGATTCTTATTCAGGTGATTTTAAATTTTCCCGCAAATTTAACAGTAGTCGCACCTCCTTTACGAAAGAGTTTTGTTTGTCTCCACGGTGATTATGGCGGATGAATTTGTCGTGTTTTAGCCACCAGTTCATTGTCAAGTTAACTGTTATTGTATTTTAAACAAGATCATCACAATTTTAATAAACTTTGTCAAAAAATATGAAAATTTTATTAAAACAATGATACTATTTAAGATTTAAATAATGACGAACTACTTTTATTAGTCCTTTCGGAATTACTTCCGTTACTCTGTGGTTCGGTGTCAACAAATGGAGGTCGCCATCATCATTTCGTAAAAGGATGGCAGAAAGAAAATACGATTTAGCGCTTGTTAATACACAAAAAGATAAGAAAATACGAACACAACCCTGGTAAGGATACGACTAACTCGTCAATGATATCGTTCTTTAAATCTAAGAGTATGAGAAAGCACCTGTGTGAGGTTACTGACCGATCGCGAGGGCACTCGCATTTATTATTTACACACCACAAGCAGTCCGTTAGCTTAACTGATCAGACCAAAGCTTTTAAACATACATTAGGGATGCAAGTTACCATTCTCTTACCGCTTTTATGGCAGGATACATATTATATACTCTAATGCTGAAATCATCAGCACAGAGTGACAGACCAAGATGCATGTCTGTCCGGATATTGGTCATTTCCTAGGCCGAGATTCCTCTGCCCCTCGAATGAATGCAGTTTTCTGATATTTTGTTTTAAGGGCAGAGTTCCATGCTATTAAATTGATGTCGCAAACTACCCTCTACTGCTGACAAAAAGTAACCGCACAATTTCTTCTATTTGCGGCGGCACACAAAACTGTCACTTGATATATCACTCACCGGAACATTTATTTACTAGAATCCGCCAGAAAATAATCACATCATCGTATTTTTCCATCATTTTGGTCACTTAGACGCGATGAGTGGAGAAAAATCATCCAACATTCGGCCATTTAGTCTATATATGTTCTTGAAGCGCGAGTTAGATCCCCAGCCACTTCAAGCCTAAGAAGTTAAAACTATAGTAAATCCTATCACTTCATGCCATGTGGTCAGCATTTGGCGGAAGAAGGACTTGTTCGTATGGTTTCAGTGAGACAGAACTATAAATTCGCCATCATTGTTTGCTGTCACAAGCAAACACCATCTTGATATATGACCTATACATGCTTTGAAAGGGATGTTAAACCTAATGAAACAAACAAATCTAGCTGGTCCTGTCAAGCACTTTGCTTATATTGTGTCAATATATACTCTGTATGTTTTCGTTATTGCCGGCCATTGGCTGTAACGTTAGGTGATCTGATGCTCTGCTTGTTTCCCTCGTCATCACTTCTCTCTTTAGTTTCATTATACAATTTAGTTCAAAGGCCACAGCAAGTCCTGCCATAATTTACAGTAATTTCTCGAAACCTATGTTGTTAAGTCCATAATTTTTATATCTGAAAAATCATTAAGTAAGTTGTCAACAATTGCATCCATTTGATTGAACTTTTAGTAAGTATTTTCCAACAGGTTAATTGTCCTTTCTTTCTTCTGCTGGCTTTTTTTTCAAAGGGTTATCTGATTCAGCAACTTTAACGTTTTCTATTTTTGGATTATAATTATCTCAAGATATATTTAATGGTTGTTTCTGTTCAGTTTTGTGTTGGTTGTACATATCTGTGGCTATATATATAGCTAATTGATTTAGTTGTACAGATAAGTAACAATACATTTTTGATGATTTTGAAAATTAAATTTGTAACAATACAACCTTAATGGGCTGAGTATTATAGTGCTACCTCATTGGAACCTCATTTTGAAGAAGCATTGACATGAAAGGTACATGTACCTGTGATGTACCCAAGACTTGATACGTATAACACCAAGCCAACCAACATGTACACTCCTTGTGCTATATAAAATCAAATAGTGTATTATATATTACTGAATATTAATTAGAACCAATGATCTTTTAATCAAACATGCCTAAATATATTGGTTAAAACTTTAAGTTTGTATATGAATCATAATAGTAGACTATTTCATTACAGGTACAAGGAACGATTACAAACAAAGCACATTAAATCCTTGAAGCCATCGGATACATCGAAATGTCTGGTGGGCAAAAACTGGATATTTTTGAAAGATGGACTGGATGATTTCAGAGATGGCCTTCCACCTCCAGTTCAAGGGGATGTCTTAATAAAGGTATTTATATGCATGTATAGTGAAAATAACAGTAATAACTCTATTAGTAGTCAAACTATATATAAGATTCATGTGTTCATATGCTAATATCAAACATCATATTAAAATAGTAACCAGATAAAGATAAATAGTTCAATACTGAATTTACATTAAATCAATCTGTTACACAGAGTTATTGTTACTTAATCACACTTGTGTAAGGGACAATAAAGCTGTGTAAATGGTTGTAATTAAATTGTTCTATTATTCTTTCTTTCACAATTATGCATGTGCCATCATCAATATAACAAAAACATGAAAATTATTATTTTGATTTATTTCATCAGATGTCTAAATTCCATTGGAGTGTATATTTTTTACATTTATATGCTTATTAGTTATTTGTTTTGTTTGATAATTTATAACAATTGGAGAAAAGAAACCATACAAGGCATACATGCACATACATGTTTCAGTTTGCTGAGTGTAACTGTTAAACATTTCATAAATTGTACATGTAGGGTTCTAAAGGTCCTGGCCCCAATTTAAAGGGAGGAAGTGCAAATCTAGAGTCAGTAAAACAACCAGCCGTGAAGAACCGCTTCAGTAAACATCAAACATGCTACTCTAGACTGACCCCCCTACAACAGCAGAGGAGGGACCATATTGATGAAATAGAATATGGGTTAACACAACATCCCTTGGCATTGTATCCACATCTGGAAGAAAGTGTGGACCCAGTGGTAAGCTATTATAATAGTACTACTTAAAATATGAATCAATTCATGTTAAACTGCTAATGGTAACAAATAGTTACTAATCATACTTTTATATAGCAAATCTACAGTGTTATATCAAAGGTAAAAGAAGTAAAAAACTCTCTGGGTCTTAATAAGAAAGTCATCTTAGACGGAAAAGAGTTCAAACTAATTAACTTCATGTTTTTCTGTATAATTCTATTAAGACATATTGTCATTAATCATCATACAATATTGTGATTATATCTGCTTTTATTGAGATTAAATCATTTTATTGTCTATTTACCTCATTCTCATTTTTGTTGATCTGCTTCAAAATATTCACAATGTACATATTTATATTTAAGCTATTTGAAGATATTGTTGAAATCTTAGACCCGGAAATGAACTTGAACGACTCTGAATTAGGATCGTTTGCTGATGATTTTGACAATGAGGAGGAAGAAAGAGAAAGTGTAACAAAATCTGAAGACGAAGAAAAGAAAGATGATAAAAGTTCAGAAATGGCAGAGTAAGAAGTTCTCAAGACCCCCATTAATCATACTTTTATTTAAAGAGTGATAGAGACGTATAAGACTACCCAAATGGGTAATTCACCACGTATACAGGGTTTCATTTTGTCTGTTCATCTGTTTGTTTTGTTGTCGCGGCTATTATTATGTATAAATGGATAAGATTCTGTTAATGGATATAATTCCTAATGTTGATGCTGCTAATTCTTTTAGTTATCTTCAAATAAATAGACAATATAAATTCTTTTATCATGGTGACCCACTGTCTCTGCTTTTTTCAAAATTTTAATAATACCAAAAAGAGTAATTTTAAAATCACTGTTTTGTTTTTGTTTGTTTGTTAGTTTTTGTTTTAGGGGTATTAACATAAAATTCAAAGTATTTAAGTAAAATTAAAGTTTATAAGGCAGTGAAGTATCTTGTCTATCTTATATTCACAAGTTGTTTGTTCTTATCCCTTAACAGAGAGGACAATGTACCCCGTAATCCATACAGATGGCTTCCAAGAAAAGAAGAAAAAGAAAAGAAAGATAAGAAGAAGTCAGATCGACAAGGAGCAGGATCTCCGTCCAGGGTTAGTGGTATTACCTTTCAGAGGTTGAAAAACAGAAATTTAATAAACTGCAATATTCATATTTATATTATATTATACACATTTAGTAGTCATGGTTATAATCACATTTTCATTCCAGTTTCTCTAGACTTATGTTTAACATCTTGATAAACACAAATCAAACTAACTGTATGATCATGATGATTTAGTGTTTTTATTGACATTCGTGTAGTCCTTTCATGTATTGTTCTTTGTCATGAACATGTACATACTGTCGTCCATGTGTGTGCTTCATTAATTATGTTATGTTTGATATGAAACATTATCATTAACCTATGTATCAAGCAAATTTCATTTGTTGAACATAGAAAAAATTAAACATGAGATAGATAGAAACCAACTATAAAGTGACAATTTAATGTGTGATATTTTTTCTTTCTTTAGGGTGAACATATACAGAAGGTTACAAAGGAGTTCTGTGACTGGGTCGCTAGTCTTGGCGGTGAAGAGAACAATATTGAGGAATCAACCATTACAAGTTTGTTTGCCAGTGGATATGAGACAAAGCCAGCCTTGTCTGTGCCTATACATGTGGTAGAACTAACAAATGTTCCACAAGACTTAAGGAACACTGTACCTGGCGCACAAGTACAACCAGTCAGCAAGAACATCCCTCCTCCAGAGGTTGCAAAGAAAAAATGGGTGTGTATGAATATTTTTATTTCATTTTGATTGAACTCCAGTAGGAGATTGTCTTGCACATGCATAAAGATCCAACTTAATCTATTACTTTTCTTTTTCTTTTAAAAGATCAGTCCTTATATTATCTATAACTTTGTTTTTCATAAAGGGTCATTTCCATATAATTGATAGTTTTGTCTTTCAAAGATCTGTCTGTTTCTATAACTCTGACTTGAAAAAGACCCTGCCTGATCTATATCTTTATTTTTCATATAGACTCTGTCTAATATGTAACTTTGTCTTTTACAAAGAGCAATCCTGAACTATATCTTTGTTTTTCATAAAGGGTCATCACCTTATCTCTAACTTTGTCAATTGAATTTTTTAACACCTTGAATTGTTAATTGATAGGCTTATTAAAGCAAATACAGGCACAAACCTAGTTAATGTTGATGTTATATTTATCTAATTGTTAGGGTAATTCAAACTCATAATAACATGCATGTATAGTTTATCTTTACGTTTCCTTTACAACTTTTTTACAGTAATGTTAATTCAAAGATGTAATCAATCTTACATAGACTTTCTTTATGTTTTTATCTTGTTAATTTATAAGGCTGTTCAACATCATATCAAAAATGTTTTCATGTCTCCTTGTTAATTTACAGGGTTATTCATCATCGTATGAACCTAGTTGGGTAAAATTCCAATATGGATCATGGTACTTAAATCCCAAATCATGGAAAAAGAGAGATTTCAGTGATCCCTTAATGGATCCAAAGGAACTGAAGGACAAGGAAATGTCAGAATCAAAGAAGAAGAGTAAAGAACTGGTATGTATTATTTATCAACTGTCACTGGTTTTTGCCCTTATCTATATAGTACAATCAAACCTGCCTTAAAGGCCACCTCCTATTAACATCTACCTGTCTTTAAAGGTCAGCATTTTTAGATCTTTTTTCTTGATATTTCAACTAAGTTGAACCTGTATTCAAAGGTCACCTGCCTATTTTCTTGATATTATAACTAAGTTGAACCTGTACTCAAAGGTCACCTGCCTATAAAGGGTACTTTTCTTGGTTCCCTTGAGTGGTCTTTCAAGACACTTCTGACTGTAGTAACATGTCTGCATTATGTGTCCGAAATTTTTTATTATTTTAACAAACAGAACTTTAAAATAAAAAAAACAGGTCAGTGATAATAAAAAAAATTGGTTCTCAACATATATAGAATGATATTTATATCTCTTAAGTTTATGTTGATTCTTACAACTATTTTATACAGCAAAGCAAACTAGAAATGTTTAATTTGTCCACAGTTTCATTTAAACAAGACAATGTTTAAAATTTCATCTTTTCATAAATCCTTTTTTAGTATCTCAAATGAAAATAAAGACTCCCTCCCTTCCTCATCTTAAATGACAAGGTGTTGCCTGAGAACCATATTATAAATTGTGAATTGACAACAACTGCAAAGCTAGATATGGGTCCTGAGTAACTACTGCCTTCTTTGTCACAATTTGGAAATTCAAAATGAGTCAGTTGTTGCATATAATATTATATAGTCTTTCAAATTTTATTTTTGATGTTGTTGTTTTTACAGAACTTTGAAATATCATCATCTCATGCAGCAAAGGCTTTTACGGGTTTCATGAACAGAAGAGACGATAGAAAACCTGAAGTAAGTTAATTGTCTATTAATGACCTTTCATTGTCTACCAGTGGGCTGGTCCAGTGGTACAGGCATAATTCTGCTTCGTGCTGGTAGACATTTGCTAGAATCTAAGATGTGGGATCAAATCCTGGTCGTGTCACACCCTAAGTTGTTAAAATTAGGCAATTCTCTTGCTCCCTGTTATGCGCTCTGACAGCATAACTGGGTAGGAGGAGGACTGCTTGGCTTGGTGTCATGATAATGTGACCGAATGAAGTATCATGTCAATGTGTCTGGGGCATGATATTCCAGTGAGACAGCACTATAAAGTCGCCATAAGTGCGCACTGTTACAAGCAGACACTGTCTCAATATTACCTATAATAGGCAATACATGAAATAAAGGGACACTAAACCACAATAAACAAACAAACCTTTTATTGTCTAACTGTAAAACCAAGAAACAACAGCTCCCTGTCCACGTTAAAGTCTCATTTTAGACTCAAGGTATATCAATACTATAACAGTGCCTTTTAAGTGAAGACTGTATTCATTATAGATGTACACATACACATAATAGTTTTCACCTTCATCATTTAGGAAAATATTGAATTTTTCAGGAGAAAATGCCTTTGTAAGGCAGTACATGTAATTTCATATTAAAAAAAGTCACTGAAGACATTAAAATACCCACATCTTATCTTTTGTGTCATAATGGGTGAATTTTCCAAAATATTGTTGCTTATTTAAATTTTCATGAGTACAATTAATTAAAAAAAAGAATACTTGTAACTACATGAGAAAACTACATGTACATGTATTAAAAATTGATTGAAATTATAAAGACTGTTCTTATTAACTGTTAATTATGTATTCAATATTATGTAATACCACAAAACACAAGTTAACAATACATTGTAAACAATGATGAATTTTTTTTACAGTTCTTGGTAGAGGTTGAAGAAATACAGTTAAAGGCTGCCGAGGAGGAACGAAGAAAGTTAGAAGCTGAACAGGCAGCAAAACAAAGGACAGTGTTTTCTCATAAAAAAGTAGAACCAATAGAGGCAGCTGCTTAAAACCTAGTGTTACTGTTGCCATTCAAACCTGGAACTGTAATATTGATGTCACTGTAACTCACAGACAAAACTATTATTGGGGTTTACACTTGAAGCTGTCAGGGGACAGGTTTCAAAAGATGAAGTGGTTTACATTTCTCTTTTTTAAATTCACCTGACTACAGGGATATTCTACCAGCACATTTTTAGTGATACTTAGCAAGATAAAATGCTCAAATTTACACCAGACACAGTATTTAAAGTAAGGTTTGTATATAATTCATGCTATATTGTTTTTTGAAAAATTGTTCAAGACATAAAAAGAATTTAATTCCTTAAAAGAGATATTTCAAGCACAACTAAGGGTTAATAAAATGTAAGATTAGATTATTGGATTATTACAATTTGGTCTATCTTATACATTGCAAAAATCTAATAGATTCTTGCAGAAAGAAATGGTATTTAGAAACGATTTAATGTATTTTTGATACATATACTACACATTACAGACTGTATAATTATAGTACAATCTCTGTGTAATGTTCATGTTTTTTTATTTGTATACCTTTAAATGCTGACTGATAATACTGCTGTAATCATCAAATGTCCAAACACATTGTAAGTCTATTGAGGGAATATTTTCTGTAATTTCATCTTACAAGATTTTTGAATTCCGTCCATTGTACAAGCATAAATGTGATATTTTAGTTGTACAGCTACTTATGTTTAGATAATACTGTGATAATCACACTTGTACTGTTATGTTGTTATATTATATTTATTGTATTGATATGAAGCTATAAATAATAATCTTGTTTAAAAACTTACATGGCTTTCTTTATCTTTATTTTTGATGTAAAATGACTGCCTCAATATGACCTAGACATGAGTTAAAGGGACCTTAAAACCGAATCAGACAAACAAGGCCTCAAAACTAAATATCTGTAATAACCTTGGTGCAATGAGAACCAACTTTGTCCAAAGCTTGACTCTTGAGACTAACATCTACCAGTCTTGGTAGGAAGCACCCCTAGGGGAACTAGATTTAGATTTGTTCAAATGATAAGGTTCATTCTTAGATGACGCCACTAGGGAACCAACATAGGGGAATTTGACAGTTTAGCTAAATTTGAGTTTGGATCTCTGATAACTGATGACATTATGGTGCTACACAGTAGATGTATTTTAAAGGTTAATATCTGACTAATATTTGAGGACCCATTGTATTTGAAGTTACTTCTGATTTTGACTATTTTGGTATGTCTTGGTGGGTTTCTTCAAAAAAATTTCCTTAATATCAGATACAACTTAAAACTTATTTACACTACTTATAATGTCCATGGATGACCATCCTTGGTTTACTTCAATGTACAGTAGTGCGTTGTTGTATTCCATATCATCATAAGCCACATTGTTAATGATTATTATTGTGGGGATCTATTTGGAATCTTTAACCAAGTGAAGTGTTCAAAGTCTGTCGTAGACAATGACTACTGAGTTACCATTTGTTTTAAAACTAGATGGAACTTTTGAGTACAAGAAGATTGGAGTAATATCTGTACTCTATTGACTTTTTTACTTTTTCAGGACGACATACTGCAATTTTAAGATTGGTTTTAGATTAATAACACAAATCAACAAATAAAATGAAAGGATATTCATCATATCCACATTTTCAAAACATACATTTCACTACATGCGATATTCAAGTAGTTATATAACGCACATTAAAATTAACTAAATTATATTCAGCTGCTTTTTCGGTCCCATTTTAACGCTTGCGTCAATACATTTCTGATAGTCCCTCAATGGAGGCTATTTTACAACTAACTCTGAGACCTGACCGATATTTTAGTGAAAATGTTTAGGAATTTTGATTCACACAGGAAACTGCTAAATTAATGTTATACTTTATGCGTTCATAACTCAACTTTGAATACCAAAACAATCACATGAAAGACAGAAACAATGAAACGGAAATATATGAGGTTATTACATGAGAAATATTAGTCTGCAGAATCTTAACGGACATATATTAATTGAATGTCAAGTGTGTGTGTGTGTGTGAACATTGAACGCATACAAAATTAATGGGTTTAGTGGTTAAATTGTGGAACCACCATGATATAAAGGATGTTTTCCACATAAAACGAAACTCTTCCCTACTGCAAGTAATATATTTGAAACCTTTTAAAAAACAAAAACAAAAAAAATCTACGTTCTAAAAAGCAATATATATTAAACTCATTTTGCTAAAAGAAATATTAAGTAAATATCGGGTAAAAGCGTGTAAAGTTTCCCACATAATGTGAAATTATTGGAGTTATATACTAACTAATAATTAAGGTAACAATTCTTTTGAAGACAATTCAAAAATAGGGATTAATGAGCACAGAGATATTTCAGAAAGACATTCCAAGTACAATGTATAAGGTTTCATGTAATCAGTTTCTTTTTATGTGTTTTTCTGCTTAATCATCTCTTATAAGCTCGTAATATTCTACCAAGTAAGGTGTGACCAGTTGTCGTTTGCCTAGAAAAGGAGAAACGTAACACAAAATATTTATCAAATTAGTAGTTTGCTTAGTTAGGGCTTACGTCACTTCCAGAGTATTTCACCATATCGCGACAAAAGATCAATGGAGAAAAACTAAACAATAGGAAAGGAAGAAGTGATGACAGGAACAGGAAACGCACAGCAATAGAGATAGTTCAGAAAGAAGGATAAACCCATGCAATGGCGTTTCGACTACTTTTCTATCTAACTTTATATGGGAATCTTTATAGTGTTAGGGGTTTAACAATGCATGTACACGGACCGCCAACTTAGCTTCTACTCCGAAGGACGTGTTGAACTTTGTCTGGCCTCTACCCCCTCAACATGTCTGATTTGGGTAATCCTACCTGAAACACAAGTTCCCGCCAGCATTGCTTGCCAGGTGACGGAAACGCTCAAGCCCCTATACCACGATAAGGTGTCAAGCACAGGGAAGTAAAAAACAACAACACGGTTAAAAACAATTGCTATTCAAGTATAGATGCGATATTTAGTTGTTTTTCCTCTTATTAATACATGTTATTTAAAAAAAAAAATTGCAGCAATCCACTTTTAGAAATTTTACCGGTATTTCCATTTGTCTACGCTGATTTGTCTTTTAAAGTGGCTAAACTCATACCTAAAAAGTATATGTTACTAACGTAAACTTTGTATAAGTAACTTTTTAATATAGGACATGTAGCCGTTTCGTTCCGAACAACTGGCCGGTATAATTCAAATTTCTTTGTTCTATTTTTTTTTAATTTCTTGGAAAAAGGTGTTTTAATTAAAATGTTGACAAAATGACAAAAATGAAAATATAAATTATACTACATGAAAAAATTTATAACCGTCCAAAATGACAATTTTCCGCCATGCAATTAAGTTCAAATAAAAAAAAAATATATTTAATTACCTGTAGATAATAAGAATGTGAAAACAATAGAAAAAAAGATTGGGTCCAATTATATTGGGCGGGCTACTCAACGGTACCTATTCTGGGGCGCGAACCCACTACTGATCGACACGGGGACTTCTGCCTGCTGTGTTTCCACCCTGGGCCAGTACG